>JANAVB010034617.1:20623183-20744023 GCA_029216955.1 Iris pallida
ATGTATAAGCATGAAATGAAAAGACTACTATGAATCGAAAAGCAATCAAATGCACTTGCCTGAGGTCCTTGCACAAATCGTATCACAAGCCGAGGTAAAGAAAAGTCGATCTAGAAGCTGTCAACCTTAACATACATCGCAACCACGAACAGTACACGAAAACCACAAATTAATTCTAATGTTCTAGTTCTAAATAGTGGCTAGTTGGGTTACTAAGTTTAATATAATTAATTCTGTAATAATTTACTTAAAAACCTAATTTAAAACTACTAATAATCTGAACATAATCTAAACATGCAAGTTTGGCCATCAAAAGTCGCGTTTCTCAATTTCGGAAACCATGGCACGCAAATCGAGACGTACCGTTGACTTTTTGGTCAAGCTATAAACTCTAGATTTTGAAAGTGCACCTTGGTAGATTTCAGTGCCACGAGTGCGCTAGAATTGAACGTGCCACAAAATCACGCTTTGGTCAAAAGATATCGCCGTTATGGCTAATCGTGACCAAAACGGAGATCAACCGATCAGTTCTGAGTTCAACAGAATAAATAAAATATTAAGTTAACGAAATAATTTCTGGGAAAAATATATGTCGTAGAGATCTGTGTTAGCTTTCCAAAACTTTAAACGGATCGTGATTTCGTTCTCCCGGAATCTCGAAAACACCGAAACGTGTCAAGTTTCGGACAACCGACACTCTACGAATTTTCCAAAAATTTAGGTTTAGAAATTACGAAAATAAATTTGATATTCAGAAACTTTACCTCAATACGCTTCCAACAAAAAAAACGGCGCGCGAAAAGCACGTCGGAGTTGGCGGAAATCGCTTCGGGAAGTCAGAAACCCTAGATGAGTTCTCCCACAAAAGGCGCTGGAATTAAATTAAGGTGGCGAATATAATAATATATATAGGAGAGAGAGAGACGGTGGCATCTGTTTGAGCGCCGACAGGTGGGCCCCCCCGGGTGAATTTCTGGGTTATTAATTATTTAATTCAGAAAATCATTTAAAAATCATTTTAAGTCCGAATAAATCAAAATAAATTGTAGAAAAATCCAGAAAAATTCTAGAAAATTCTAGAAAATATGTCTAAGTGTCTAGAATCTAAATAAAATATTTTAACATAAATATCATCATTTGACCTCACAGTAAATTCCCAAAGCCTATAAAATACAAATTCTATAGGTTTTAATTATATAAAAATTTCCAAAAATTCTAAAAAAATTCAGAAAAATTCTAAAATATTCTAGAAAATATTTTTAGTCATTTAGAGCCTAAATAAAAATATTGGGTCCCAAAATACCCCCGTATGACCTTACAGTAAATCCTGAAAGTCCTTAAAAATAATAAAACCTTAAATATTAAATACCTACAAATATCCAAAAATTGTAGAAAAATATAAAATAGCTAAATAATACATATATAAGCTATCTAGAGGTCATATGATCTTAAGATGGTCATGGTCCACCTACAAGCTTTGACATGACTCACAATGACCATAAAATTAATCATAAACAAATAAAATTAAAAAAATAAAAATTTGGAAAGTAGGCTTACACCGCTAGCCTCACCTCTAGCCTCGCTGCCTCGCCGAGCCCATCCCCCCCTCCGCCTGGGATGAGCGTTCGATCTCTGCCCTTCTCCCCCTTCCGGCGGCCCCCCTGGGTATTCGTCCTATCCCGGCGGCTCCCCTCCGCCGTCTCCCTCCGTCCCAACAGGCCGCTCTCCCCCTCCGCCTCGTTCGGCCTCACTGTTCCCTCCGCCGGCTCTCGCCCGCGATCCCCCTCTGGCTTCCCCGTTTACGGGCCCCTCGGCCGTGCACGCCCCCCGGCTCTGGACTTCCCCCTCGCCGCAGTGGCTTCGGCCCTCGCCGTCCCTCCCCGCAGTGCACGTTCTCCTCGTCGTTCTGGACCCCACCGCCGGAGCGCTGGCCTCCCTCGCCGGGGCTCGCCCCCCCGACGGCCGTCTCCACCCGGCGACGCTCTCCCGGCCTGCGCTAGGGAGGCCCGAGGCGTCTCCTCGGGACCCGCGTCCCCTCGGGCCCCACCCCTGATCCTTCGGGCTCCGCACTCCCCGCATCGGGCCACGCGCCAGGAGCTGGCCCCCTCGGGCCCCGCGTTGTAACGCCACGTGCCGCCCCCCGTTGGCAGCTTTCAATTGTCATATTTGCGTTTTGTTTTCTGTGTGGGCCCGGACGAACTCACCCCCCCATCTTTTTCCTCGGGCTCCTCGTCTCCGTGTCCCGAGCCAGTTCGGGATGCGTGTTCCCCTGGGACGCGTGCTTCCCCCCTCGGATTGCATGTGACCCCTGGGACAGCGCGGGCGGTTGGTGGTTCGGTTTTGAATTTTGAATTTTCTTTTGTCTTGTTGTGTGCTGTTTTGGCTCCATGTGAGCTTTTCGTTTCAATAAAAGTTTCAGTATATATATATATATATATATATATATATATATATATATATATATATATATATATATATATATATATATATTGTATATATAAAATATACTTAACAGTATAATACATAATATATGTATATATATACATATATAAAAAAAAACATATATACATATATATATATAAATACATATAAAACATATATATATAAATACATATAAAACATATATATATATATATATATATATATATATATATATATATATATATATATATATATATATATATATATATATAAACTCAGCCCAAACCCATTGGGCCTGAACCCAAACCCACTGTGAACTGTAAACCCGAT
The DNA here is from genome assembly GCA_029216955.1 of Iris pallida. Lineage (NCBI taxonomy): Eukaryota > Viridiplantae > Streptophyta > Magnoliopsida > Asparagales > Iridaceae > Iris > Iris pallida. The sequence goes on from JANAVB010034617.1 coordinate 20,625,935, forward strand.
TAAATAAAACCCATTACTGTGCGGGTTTAAACCCACTACTGTTCATTCAAACCCGAAACCCAAACCGAATAAACCCGTGTCCCGACAGTTAGGGACACGGTCACAGTATGCGATACGAGTCTTGTGTCCTGGGACTAAAATGACACGCATGACACGAATCTCACGTGTCCACGTACACCACTGGGTTCTTCGACACTGGGCAACCCCACACACGTGTACACGAGACATGACACGACCCACAGAAGAAGTGACACATACGTGTCCGTCGAAGAGTTGCTGTCCGGGGTGCTACTCGCCGGAGGAAGCGTCGTGGTGGCCGAAGAAAAATAGTGGTCGAGTCGCCTCGTCGAGACGAGTCGATTGGTGGTGGTCGGAGGCGACGACGGTGGCTGGGGCGACGGAGATCCTAGATCTAGGGTTCCGGCGAGGGTGTGGGGAAGGATAGGCTAGAACGACGGCGAGGGTGGTCGAAAAGTGGAATAAGGTTAGGGTTTCGAATGGGGGGGGGGGTCTATTTATAGGGTTGGCTGGGTTTAGATTAGGGTTTCGATTAGGGTTTAGGGTTAGGGTTTAGGCTAATCGCCGGAGATGATGACGAAGAGAAGGCGGTGATTGGGGGATGATTTTGCAGAAAAACCCCCTCAGTTTTGCAAATTACAAGAAAGCCCACCGCTTGTCAGTATGCAATTTCCAAATTGCATAAACACCCCTCCGCACAGTTCTGTACAAAATTTAATTGCACAGAAGATTCTAATATTGTAAACTGTATTAAAAACATTTAAAAAAATTACAAAAAGATATTAAAATAATTCAATATATTACAAAATAATATTTTTTAGGCTTTAAAACTATTTAAAAATTATTTAAAAATTCTAGAAAATTCATAATAATTATATTAAATTATTTTAAGGGTAAAATAATCATTTGTACTTAAAAATCCTTAATTTAAAAATATTTAAATAACATGAGCTTACAAATCTTTCCTCTTTGAAAAATTTTGTCCTCGAAATTCATAAGGATAGAAGACTCTATAAACATTCTAACATAGCAAGCAATTAAAACAATAACGAAGGCTATTATTAAGACTAACCTCTAAGGTACCAAGCTGGAACGGATGGTTCCCTCGCGGCTAGTGGGTCGAACAAGTAAGGATATCTCTCCCTCATGTCCGACTCCCTCTCCCAAGTAGATTCCCCCGGAGAGTGACGGCTCCAAGGGTATAACTTTGTTCCTCAGCCTCTTCTCCCTCCGGTCCAATATCTCCACTGGCTGCTCAGTAACCGCAAGACTCGGTCCGATCTCCAACTCCGAATGATCTAGCGCATGGTTGGGGTCTGGAACGTATCTCCTTAGCTGAGACACATGAAAGACATCGTGAACTCCTGCTAGGTTGGGTGAAAGTACAACCCGGTAAGCTACATCTCCGATCCTACCTAGTATCTCGAACGGTCCAATGTACCTGGGGCTCAACTTGCCAGCTCGTTCGAACCGGATCGTCCCTCTAGTAGGTGATATCTTCACCAATACCATGTCTCCGTCAGCGAACTCTATCGGTCTGCGACTAGCATCGGCCCAGTGTTTCTGCCTGTCCTGTGCAACTCTGAGTCTGTCTCTGATCATCCTGACCTTCTCTGCTGTATCAGTGATCATCTCTGGCCCAAGCATAACTCTATCCCTAGCAACATCCTAAAAAAGCGGTGTACGACATCGTCGTCCATATAGTGCCTCGAATGGAGACATATCGATGCTGGCTTGGTAGCGGTTGTTGTATGAAAACTCCACCAGGTACATATGGCTCTCCCATGATCCGCCAAAGTCCAGCACACAAGTCCTCAGCATGTCCTCTAGCGTCTGAATTGTCCTCTCGGACTGTCCATCGGTCTGTGGGTGGTACGCTGTACTGAACTTGAGCTGACTTCCCAACTCCTCCTGTAAGCTCCTCCAGTAATGGGACGTGAATCTGCTGTCCCGGTCTGATACGATGCTCACCGGTACTCCGTGCAAGCGAACTATCTGCTGCATGTATAGCTCCACCAACTTCTCGGTGGAGAGCCCCACCTTGAAGGGTATGAAGTGAGCACACTTCGTTAGCCTGTCAACGATGACCCATATGGCATCCTTCCCTCCTTGGGAACGAGGAAGCCCTGAGACGAAGTCCATCGTAATATGCTCCCACTTTCACTCGGGAATGGGTAACGGCTGCAATAGACCAGCTGGCCTCTGACGCTCCGCCTTGACCTGTTGGCAAACTAGGCATCTCGAAATGAAGCATGATACATCTCTCTTCATCCCGTGCCACCAAAGATGTTCCCGCAAGTCACGGTACATCTTGTTGGCACCAGGGTGAATAGTATATCACGATCGGTTTGCCTCCTGTAAGACCGCCTCTATCAGCTCTCCCACCGGCATGCATAACCGGCTGCCATGCCTCAAGGATCCATCCTCTGCTATGGTGAAGTCATCCAGCAATCCAGCTAAGGCCTGGACTCTGAGTCTGCGGAGGCTCTCATCTGTAGATTGTGTCTCCTTGATCTGCTCTATCAAGCCTGACTGAATGTCTAGCGCCATCATCTGAATCACTGATCCTGGCCGAACCATCTCGATACCGAGCTTCTCCAGATCTTCCCGCAAATGTCGATCTATCATCAGATACCATGCCATCGGATGCCTGCTCAGCGCATTCGCTACCATATTTGCCTTTCTGGGGTGATACTGCAAATCGATGTCGAAGTCCTTCATCAACTCTAACCATTTTTTGCCTCATGTTTAGCTCCTTCTGCATGAACACATACTTCAAGCTCTTGTGGTCAGTAAAGATTTCCACTCGCTCTCTGTATAAGTAGTATTTCCACAACTTGAGTGCAAAGATCACCGCAGCTAACTCTAGGTCGTGGGTAGAATAGTTTCGTTCATGAGTCTGTAATTTCCTAGATGCATAAGCAATCACTTTTCTATGCTGCTGTAGGACACATCCTAGCCCCTTTCCTGAAGCATCGCTGTAAATGGTGAAACCTCCAGATCCTGAAGGTAATGTCAGAACTGGAGCGGTCGTCAGCCTCCTCTTCAGCTCCTTAAATGCTATCTGGCAGTCCTCTGACCAGATGTACTCTGTATTCTTCTGCGTCAGCTTCGTCATAGGTTCAGCTATTCTAGCAAAGTCTTGGACAAACTTCCTATAATAGCCTGCTAATCCCAAGAAACTCCTGATCTCTGAAATCGATGTCGGAGCCTTCCATGTCTCTGTCACGACCCACACCCTAGAGTAAGGGCATGAGACGTGGGTACGTCCAGCCTACGCCGCAGTGTCAGTGGTAGAACGCTATCCTAGGTCACATACATCTAACAGTTATAAGGTACCTGTATAGTATATACACTCCGAATGGAGGTGACATAATAAAGTACAACTCAATCACAACTAAGGAAGAAAATACAATAAGATAGAATAGATGAACCACAGAATCCACAGATGATAATACAGATGAAAGAGATAGCTATAAGTCTAAGATAACAACTCCACAAATCCAGAATACAAACTCCAAATATATACATGTGTATCCCATAGACAAAATGATAATAGAACTAGTCTAACTAACTAGCCTAGTCTACAGGGGTAGTATCATCAGCAAGTGCTGGGTCCTCCTGAGGATCCAGCTCGCATGTGTCGTCTAGGCCTGCTCCGTAATAAGTGGGACACATCTCCTCAAAATTATCTATAATATTTTAACATGTCCAGTCAGGACTGGAGCGAGCACAGTACATCTCACGTAGTTCAAATCATGACAGGAATATAAATCAGGCAATAGAGTAAGATATATGAAACGTTGAAGAGTATACATGAGTAAAAGAGAAGACTATAATAAAATATCTACTATAAGTAAAGAGCTACAGTGAATTAGTGATTTAGTGTACAAGCTAGACATGTGAATGACTTGATAATAAATATGAAAGTTTGCACATGACTACATTACTTTGGAATTATTCACATGACCATTTATACTTCCCCATACCCCAATCAATACACAAGGATCCAGACAGGTTATGTTATTGCACATGATATCACATGGGGGCCCATAAATGGGTGCACATGAATGTAAACATGGGGACTCCGTGAACATGAGAGTACTTGAATCACGAGAGTGCACATGAATGGTGAAAGCACAGGAATACATGATGAAAGTAAAACGTATATGACATGATGTAACCGATGCTCCCGAGGGGGATAACATCTCATGAAAGGATCCAAATAGTACCAATCTGTGTTAACAACGTGACAGCATCAAGTAAAGTAATCTAGAGCAAGAATATAGTCCTAGCAAGTATGAAACAGTCAGAGAATATACTCGCCTGATATCCTGAATGCCCAAGGTGAAATACTGTCTGAGGAGTGGTATCAGTCTCCTAATCAGAGCAACACAAGTCACAACATGACCAAAATAGTAAAATAAGCTACTATGATGCATTCTACATGATGTTGGGTCAATTCTAAACTAAAGTCAACCCTGGTCAACTTCAGTCAACTAACTAGTCAAAGCTAGGTCAACCAGGTCATCCTAGACCCAATCAAGTCTCACTAGGCCTAACCAGGGCTATCCTAGTAAGTACACACCATTCAAGTCACACCTAGCCTAATATAACCCAACTCATGTATATATCACCATATGCCATAGGCTATACTACCTAGGCTATAAGCCATATACAAGGATATAGGCCACACACATACAATTCCTATATATCTATATACACATTATATATATCAATAGGCAATCTCTATTACATCACATTATCACATTATGTTATATTATATATATATATATATATATATATATATATATATATATATATATATATATATATATATATATATATAGAGGGATAGAGGAAAAGTATATGTATGTGTGTGTCAGTGCCATAGGCTAGTGTACATACCAATGTGTGTGTTTAGAACATAGGCATGTAGGTATTCACATGGTGTCTCAGTTTAGATTTTTAGTTTTCAGCTATAGATGTGTGTCTGTGTACTATACATGAAAGTGTATAGGGAAGCAGTGGTTTACTGAGCTAGTGTGTGTGAGACATGTGGTTCAAAGTGTCAATAGAGAGTGTGTGTACAATTAGTGTAATAGTTAATGTGGGCTAATCCCAGGTCTCAGTCTCTCAGGGACAACACAATGTGTAGGTGAACTCATGTTCTCAGTTGTAATAGAAAATGTGTATGTGTGTGGGTGTAAATGTGTATGACAGTGTATACATTAATCTCAGATTTGTGGCAGGAATATGGGAACATTGTTCTCAGTTGTGACAGTGCAGTGTATGGGTGAGTGAGTGATGGTAGGTTACTGTCTCTAGTTTAGGTAGTGTGAAGGTGTGGCAATGTGTCCTCAGTCGCAGGTTCCAGTTCTTAGTGTTTCCAGATTTTACAAAATAGTGTGAGTAACATGTGATTTAATATTCAATTCTCAGGATTAGGAAACAACAATGTATTATTGTGTGTCTAAACATGTGTGTGTCAACTCAGTAATTTTCAGTCCCTAAACATTGTGCAATAAGTCAGTGTATGTGTAAATATATAGGGTTAATGTGTTTGAAACAGTGTATTAAAACTGTGTATCAGTCTAAAGAAATCCATAGCCCAAAATGCAATTACCCGTTCCAGTTCAGAGTTCAACCTATTGCTCGAAATTGAAATATCAACTAAACTATCATCCCAAGTAACACAGAGGCAAAACCCCATCATAGCTCACATGTATACATCTATACAATCATTAATAATAATTAATTGACAAGTTTAAACTGAATCAAAACTCAGAAAATGCCTATGATAACTCTGGTATCAGAACAGGGAAGAATGGGGGTTTTGATTTCGAATTACAAGGGGAAAGTGAAATTGGATGTGCACAAGTGTCTCACTCATGACCACGTGTCAGGGGAAAGGGTTTGTGTCCAACCAAGTGGACACAAACGTGTCCAAACAACCACACAACCAACACACCAAAACTGGACACAGTGAACAGTGCACGAGTCCTAGCACCCTCGACACAAATCTATTGGACACGAGGCTTTGGGGGTATCGTGTCAGACAATGCCCCTACCTTCGTATCCAAGGACACGTGTCCAAGTACCCTAAACAATACACACGAGTACACGGGCAGTAGGGCAACCTGGCTGCACACGCGTAGGGCGTGTCCACGACCCCAAAATGATACGAACTGGACACGATTCGTGCTCAGTCAAAAAAAAGTGATAAGCCACCTCAAAACATGAATTTCTATTCAAATACATTTTGAAAACAATGATAAAAATCCCTCAGTGGAATTTCATCGAACACATCTAAACATAGACAGATACGTGTCCGATACGGACACGAAATGGACACGACTCAACACGAAACCAATACGTACAGCTAGGGGACACCTAGGGCTATGCAAATATGCAAAGAAATCAGAAATCTAATGGTTTAAGAGAGTGTTACCTATAGGTTGTTCTTCCTCAAGAAAACACCCAAAATGAGGATCCCTCCTTGCTAGCTCAATGCTCCAATGGAAGCCAAAACTGAGATTCACCTCCACCAACAGTAAGAGGACAATATTCAGATTGTAATGCAAAAGATTTAAATAAAAAAGGATGAGAAATGATCAAAATAGAAAGGGTTGAGGGAAGAACCAAACCTTTGCTCTTTGAAAATGGAAGGATATGCAAAAGAGGCAAGAGATTTTTGGGAGGCATTAAATGGGGGAGAGGGGATCCCTAGGTGGCCGGCCCAAAAATCTAGGGCTAGGGTTTTGAGGATCATCAATGGTATCTCCTATCATCAAGTCAAATCAAGGGTCTAAATACATTCTAGGTTTACACACTAGTCTAACTTATGCATCCTAGTTAGCTGTAACTAACCATGGCTAGCTAAGACTAACTAAGACTAATCTGGGCTAGGTCCAGTCTAGGTTAGGGCCTTCTCCCTATGTAACTTATAGGCCCAAATTGCTATAGGCTCAAAATTCCTATGTAAAAATCTAAGGCAAATATCTCCTTAGCCAGTTATCTAGATATTTATAATCTCGTCTTCTAGTGGATTTACACTAATCATGATTAGGACCCTAAGACTAATCTAGAATAGGCTAAGCTTCTAGGTCAAGTCTCAAATCAACACTTAACACATAAATATCTAATAAAATTCAAAATCACCAAAATTGACCAAAAGACCAAAATATCCTCAAGCTAGAAATGTGGTAGTGACAGTCTCGACGACAGCAATCTTCATGGGATCCACTGAGATTCCCTCTCCAGTAACCACATGACCAAGAAACTCCACTCGGTCTAAAAAGAACTCGCACTTCAACAATTTGGCATACAACCTTTCCTTCCTCAGAATCCCCAAAACTGTCCGTAAGTACTCTGCGTGTTCTTCCGGCATCTTCGAGTATATCAGGATGTTGTCGATAAACACCACGACGAACTTATCCAGATACTGGTGAAATGTCTTGTTCATCAGGTTCATAAAGACAGCTGGTGCATTTGTGAGACCAAATGGCAACACCAAAAACTCGTACTGCCCATACTTCGTGTTGAACGCAATCTTCTGGACGTCTTCAGCCCTGACTTTCACCTGGTGGTAACCGGATCTCAAATCTATCCTGGAAAATACCTTCTCCCTACTCAATTGGTCGAACAAATCATCTATCCTGGGCAGAGGATATTTGTTCTTTAAGGCAACGTTTGCTGATTGCCATTTTGATGAGTTGGTTTTCCCGCCGTTAGGAGGAGATAAAATGTCACTGCCCGTAGAACAGTATGAAATTACATGGAATGTACCATCTTTTATTGACCTACACACAAGTAGATGTGAGCAAGAAGTGAAAATGATCATTCATTTGCAAAATATTGTAAATCAGTTGCCAGATGCATTCATTGATATTAAGAAAGTGATAAAATCTCATATACCGACAATAAATACACCAGCACGGATTGATATCCCTGAAGGACAACACAATGGCACACTAAAATTATGCATGAAATGTGGACGCCCTGTTGGCGCTAAAGATAAAAACCTACGAAAGAAAAGGGTACAAGTAATTACTCCATAAGAGAAAATAGTTTCTAAATATGAAAGCACTGTAGAAAATTTGAATGATTAGTCTAGGGTAGCTCCTGAAGAGACACATGACGATGAACAAATTTCAGAAGAAATCTCTTTAAATTATATAAGTATAAGAGAAAGCTGGGATAAAAAGAAAATTACTATAAACAATGTTTTGCTTATGGTATCGCACTTGATATAATAAATAAGGATCCTGGACCAAAATCTATTGAACAATGTCGACATATAAATGATTGGCCAAAATGGAAAGATGCGATACAAGCTGAATTAAAATCCTTAGAAAATTACAAAGTATTTGGACCAGTAGTTCAAACTCCTGAAGGTATGAAACCTATTGGATACAAATGAGTGTTTGTATGAAAACGCAATAAAAATAAAATAAAATTGTGAGATACAAGGCACGACTTATTACACAAGGTTTTTGACAGAGAACTGGAATTGATTATGATGAAACATATTCTCCTGTGAACGACGTGATCACATTACGATACTTGATCAGTTTATCAGTCTCAGAAAAACTTGATATGCGGCTTATGGATGTTGTTACCGCATATTTATATGGGTCAATGGATAATGACATTTATATGAAAAATCTAGGAGGATTCAAATTGCCTAAAGCAAATAACAAAAGGTATAATGGGTTATACTCAATCAAATTACAATGATCCCTATACAGATTAAAACAATCTGGAAGAATGTGGTATAACCGTCTTAACGAATACCTTGTTAGAGAAGGATATATAAATAATCCAATTTGCCCATGTATTTTTATCAAAAGATCTAAAAATGGATTCTCCATTATTGCGGCATATGTTGATGACTTAAATCTTATAGGAACTCCCGAAGAGCTCACAAAAATCGTTAATTATCTGATGAAAGAATTTGAGATAAAAAATCTTGGAAACACAAAATTTTGTCTCGGCTTGCAGTTCGAGTATTTATTAAATAGAATTTTTATTCATCAATCTACCTATGCAGAAAAGATTTTAAAAAGATTTTATATGGATAAAGCTCATCCACTGAGTAGCCCCATGGTTGTTAGATCGTTAGATATAAAGAAAGATCCATTCCGTCCTCGAGAGGATAATAAAGAATTATTAGGTCCAGAAGTATCATATCTTAGTGCTATTGGACCTTTGATGTATCTTACAAATAGTACAAGACCTGATATAGCATTTTCAGTAAACTTACTGGCAAGATATAGCTCGACACTAACAAAATGACATTGGAATGGTATTAAACATATATTACGTTATCTTCGCGGAACAATCGACATGGGCTTGTTGGACTAAAAAAATTTAGAATCACAAGTTATGGGTTATGCTGATGCTGGTTATCTATCTGACCTGTAGGAGCGTAAAAAGTGCTTCACAGAATGAGTCAAAGAGATTGATCATTTCACTCAAATTGATCTACTTTACGCCACAGAGAAGCTAATCTCTTTACGCCCAAAGCAGGCTGATCATTTTACGCCAGAGTCTAAATGGTTTTACGCCTAGGACAGGGTAACTAGTTTTTACGCTGGACAAAGCTGTCAAGTCTTGCATTTAATGCAAACTATGACATGAAGATATTAATGATGGCATATACCACAGAATTCAAAGGGATTTATTTTACACAGAGACCAATGTTGTCGTTTAGTATGTGGACTGAGCTACTTTACGCTCACACTATGGATTCTTTTACGCATGGAGACTACACGAGTTTTTACGCTCAAAAGTTGACGTGTGCGTAAAGTCTATTTGAGCTACTTTTACGCTCAAGGTTATTTAACAACCACTTTACATGGAAAGTCTATGTCTGGGCTATTTTACGCCTAGTTTACTGCTTTATGCTCAGAGTACATTGGGGCTATTTTTATGCCCTATTCTTTCTGACCAATCTGGAACGTGGTTTGCCTATATGGCTTTTATGCCACACATCCCGAAGAACGTGTGTCCGTGCATCCTATTCTTAATAAAATGATGGGACACGTGTCAACGTATACAGAGGATGGCTTTGATCATGGGTGGCGGTTGTTAGCGTAAAGACGGAACTTACGCTGAGTTTTTACGCACAGAAGCCCAAGTCTATAAATAGACTTATTTTTCTCAAGGGACGGGAGAGAATACAGAGATCAGAGCCCAGAAACTTTGATTCTCCAGAGCATTTTTCTTCAACCTTTCTTTCAGAACAGAGTGAAGCAAAGCAGGAAAGCATTCGGCCTCGCCATCAGTGCCCAAGTGCGTCGATACCTTTCTGGTGACTTAGTTCTTCCAGTTGTTCAACTTCAAGCAGCGATCTTCATCATCATCGTATGGTCCAAGGAACAAAGTGATCATTTACAGATCAGACTTCCATAGCAATACTTTTCCAGAATCAAATTTATACTTCTTGTACTTTTTCTCATTTTATTTTCAAAAGCCAATTTCTCCTGGCATTTTTGTTAAGTGAAACAAAATGGCGACTCTGCTGGGGACGACCTTCTCCTCTGACGAGGAGGCAATTGCTCAATATGATGATGTTTCGGTCGGTTCGACCAAGAAGACTCTGGTTGTGCACTTTGACCAGACTGCCTATGAAGAAATGCTCCAAACTGAGGGTGGTTCTCGCTGCTCCAATGTTCAAAAGTCTCGCAAAGCATGAAAAGTTTGGATTCCTAAATCCAAAGTGGCTTCTGATATCTCTGTTGCTTCTGATGATAAGGGAATTCTTTCCACTCCTGTCGTAAGGGCTTCCATTTGTAACGAGGCAGTCCTTACTTCAACTCCGCACTCTAAGTGTGGCAATTTATCTCCCGTCTGTCACGGTGAAGATAATCAGGTTTCACGCCCACTGCGTAAGAACCAAGTTTTACGCCCAGTGGGTAAGAACCAAGTTTTACGCTCAAGTCATAAGCACGAGTCTCCCATTTGTAATGTGGCAGACTCTAATGCTTCTGAGTGTAAGAATAAGTCTCCCGTCTATGACGTGGTAGACACACACAAGTTACGCTCTTCGCGTAAAGGAAAATCTCCCGTCTGTGACGTGGTAGATAATCAATTTTTACGCTCCACGCGTAAAGGTAAGTCTCCTGTCTGTGACAGTGTAGATAAAATTCACAATGGTGTTCACACATCTAATGTGAATGTACCTAAACGCATACAGCGTAAAAATGTTGTTGGTAAAGCTCCAGTTCTACACCAACAACCTTCTTATACTGCTTTACGCAAAGTACCAAACTTACAAATTATACGCCATGAAAATAGAGTCCTTCGTGCTCAAAAATTTTAAAATTTACGCACACAACTCCAAACGCGTAGAAATGTACAGTTTGGTTCTGCGGATGCAGCCAGTAATCTTCTTTATACACAAGGGACTAAACATTTTTCTACCCCAAATATAATAAAGAAGAATACTCCATCTGTTCCTTCTGATTTACGTGAATTGCTAATGCAAAAGCGTAAGAACAGACAATCTCTGGTGACATTCCCCCAAGAAAAGCATCATTGTGAATATCACCAGTTGTAATCAACTATTGTTGTTCGGCTTCAAAACGATCAGTTTTTGATCGATTAAGTTTTAATTCGCCTCAACAACAAACTGAAGACCAAGAACATGAGTTGTCATATGTGTCAGTCAACATGGCATCTCATACTAACAGAGGACGACATCCGAGACGGAATATGTCCCAAACTCCAGGTCAACAACAGTTCAAGAGACTTCTTGATTCCTTTGAAGGAGTATATCAGAATACTCGATCAAGAAGACAAAGACAATTGCAGACTTCTGATTCAGAAGCTGGGGGTACTCAATCTTTTGAGTCTGATACTAATAGTGTGGATTCATACCTCTACACTAATTCCTCTATATCTTCAAGAGAAGTTGAATCCTACGCTATTGGAGATGAACCAGAGACGTCATCTGCTAATACAGAACAACGTCTCACTGCTGTTGAGCAATCACTGAAAGACATGCTTAACATGGTGCAAAATATGTATCAGATAATTTTGCATCAGCAAACTGCTCAGCCGACAGTAGTAACACCGGTACCAGTAGCAGCACAAACTCAAGATAGTTAAGGGGCTGATATACCTTTGAATGTTCAAGAGCCTGCTGTTAATCAAAATTCGGCATCTCCGGATCCTGTTATTCCAGAAGATGTACCATCTCCGGTGGGGATTACGGTACATCCAACAACCATTCAGTCAAATGTGCTTCCTCAAACCAGTGAAGCCATTCAAGCGGTGCGTGAGCTCAAGGCACAGTTTGAAGTATTGAAACACAAAGATCAGCTCCAGAGGTTAGGGATTAAGCAACCTTATCCTCCTCACTGGAATGATGTACCCTTTCTACTAAAATTCAAGCCACAATCTATGGTATTGTTTGATGGAAGGGCTTCTCCTAGTCAGTATATCAATTATTTTGATATTATGACTGTACATCTACAGAAAAATGATGCTCTTCTCACTCGAGTGTTCATTGGATGCTTGACGGGTTCAGCTTACGATTGGTATCGTAGTTTACCCGACAATTGCATTTCGTCTTTTGATGAATTCAAAGCAATGTTTCTCTCCCGCTTCTATGAAGGAGGTATGGACATGAACATGTCCTCTTTGATAGAAATCAAACAAAAGGAGAAAGAAGATACTCGGACGTTCATCGAACGTTTCCGACAGGCTACTCTAAAGATGCCTCCTGGAATGCCAGATTCAGCGTTGATTGATACATGCAAAATGAATCTGCGACCATCCATTGCTGTCTTTACGGGTTCCTAATTCACAGATTGGGCTTCGTTTATCATAGCAGCAGTTTCTGCCGAGACCAATGGTAAGTTGGCTCGTGAACATGGGATGATTTTTGCCTCAAAAGATAGAGGAAAGAAAAGTAATCCTGGTAATAATTCTGGCAATCGTAATGTGAAAGGAAAAGATACTCTTATGGTCAATCTTTCCAAGAACAAAACGACGCCGAACAATCAGGAATCTTCCAGGCCAAAGGTAGAATACTCTTTTGACGAAAGTAATATCCCAGGGATATTCCAATGTCTGGTAAAAAGTGGCAAACTTCAGATTCCGGAGCCAAAGAGGCCTAATTAGGTGAATCTGACTGACAATCCCAAATATTGTATCTATCATAGATACATTAATCATCCTACCAGTGCTTGCTATGTCTTGAAAAAGAAAATCCAAGAGCTGATAAATGGTGGTGCTATTGCTTTAACCAATGATGATCATACGGTTACGACCAATATGGTTTCTCGTCACTTCGGAGATTTTTCTTCACAGCAAGTCCCAGATGGAATCATCCCAATTTCGAAGGCGAGGATGAAGATCGTGAATATCCCGTCTGCTAAAGAAGAAAATGCAGAATTGCTGCCGCTCACACTAAAGAATGGTGAAATCATGTGGGTACATCCTGATTTAGTGCCTGAATTGGAAAATGAAGGTAAAACTTCAAAATCCAAGAAAGGTAAGAAAGTCAAAACCTGCAACATGATTTCTCATGTTATTCCAGATCCTGATAACTTGAATCGGCTATGGGATGGCTTTCCTTTAGAAGATAGATTGAGAGGACTGAATATCTGTCCTCCAAGTCTAGCTCCTCCTACCAAGCTCAAGCTTACTCATCAGCAGTGGCTAGCCATGAATAGTGTTCCCTTATACCGGGCATAACAAGTCTTCGCTGTTTATGAAAAAGCTCCGACAGAGATTTTTTCTCGTATTCCGAATCCTTCTCTGTTGGCCCATTCCATGGTCACACCCGATTTCGATAATCAACATACACTTTAGTCGATACACAAAATATAGAAAAAGCTGCTAATCATTTCAGGATTCATGAAATCATATTCAACGGACGATGTACCGCATCAATCAAAGCGTCAACGTCAACAAATCTACTGGAGACTCATTTCTCATTTTATTATGTATTTTATATTTTATTGAGTCTAGGAATTATTCTGTAAAATCAATTATGGTAATACTGACCTAGGGTTAAAACTGTCCTCATTCTAAAAAGCCTTCATATTTTACCATTCGTATTTTCGTATAAAATATTTCAAAAACATATTTCGAAAATAGTCTTTCAAAATGATTTTACAAATAATAAAAAACTATTTGAAAACTGTTTTTTCAAAAAAAATTTCAAATATCTCCTGACAGAACTCCTAACCGAGTTCGGTCCGAACTCTGACCGAGTTCGGTCAGTTTGTATTCAAATTCTGTTGCCTCCATATTTGCGAGCAACGTCTATTTGCGAGATATTTGCATCCGAACTCTGTCCGAGTTCTGCCCGAGTTCGATTGGTGAAAACACCTATAAATAGTGAAGAACTTTTTATTTTAAATCATCAATTCATTCTTCATTCTCTCTTCTCTATTTACTCAAGTGTTTTCAAACGATCCAAGATTTTCAAATCTCACATATACTTCTCTTAGCCAAAAGCCAGTACTATCAGAGTTGATTTAGAGTCTTTTGGTTACTCAAGAGTTGTAAAGAGGTCGTTCCAAGTTTCAACAACTTGTTGTGGAGCTGGTCGTGCGCTCGTCACTAAGCACGGTTTTGTGTGGAGCTGGTCGTACGCTCGTCACCAAGCACGGTGTTGTAAGAGACTACAAGCTCTCAGTTAAAGCTTGTGCCATAGTGGATTAACATCGAGCAAGAGTACTCGAGACTGGATTAGTCCTCTCAGAGGGATACCAGTATATATCGCTGTGTCAACTGAGTTTGAATCTTCTATCTCTATTTACTGTCTCTTACATATCTGCCATAGTTTAAATTTTTAATTGGTGATTATATTCCGCTGCACACACGCACTCTATTCACCCCCCCTCTAGAGGTGCTCAACGGTCCTACAATTGGTATCAGAGCAGGTTATATTCTTATATAACATACCTTATAGAGTATATATGGTAGCCGTGAAATCTATATTCAACGGTGAAGGGCAATCCACAAATAGACCTCCCCTATTTGATGGAACAAATTACACATACTGGAAAACACGGATGACTTTCTTTCTAAAGTCTCTTGACTTTGATCTTTGGTCAATAGTCATTGATGGATATAAGAAGCCAGCACCCACAGTGGTTAATGGCATTCTTATGGAAAAGCCTCATGACAAGTACACCGATGCTGAAAAAGCAAAGGCAAGTCTTGATGCTCGAGCCATCAATGCACTATTCTGTGCAATTGACAAAACCGAGTTCAATAGAGTTTCAACCTGTAAAACGTCTCACGAAATTTGAAAACTCCTTGAGGTAACCCATAAAGGGACTTCTCAAGTAAAGGAATCCAAAATTAGTAGAATAACACAGGAGTATGAATCCTTTAAAATAAAACCCGGTGAGTTAATTACACAGATGTTTACTCGTTTCCTTGATATAAATAATCCTTTACAATCTCTTGGCAAGGATTACAGCAACCACGAGAAAATCAAGAAAGTGCTGCGGGCTGTAACAAAGAACTGGAATCCAAAAGCCACAGCAATCATTGAAGGAAACGATCTCACCACGATGACGCTGGAGACACTCATGGGCAAACTCATGACCCATGAACTCGACTTGCAAGACTTTGAAGAAGCTACACCAAAGGAGAAAACTATTGCCTTCAAAGCCCAAGCAAGAAAATTAACATACAACGATTCCGATGAAGAATCGTCAAGTGGTGATGAAAGAGCCCTACTGTTGAGGAACTTCAAGAAATATCTAAAGTTCACCAGCAGAAAGAAGAAAGACGTCTAAGAAAGCAACGAAGATGAAACTATATGCTTTGGATGCAAAAAATCAGGGCATATGAATAAGGACTGTCCAACCACCAAGAAAAGCAGTCCATATGACAGATCAAGATCAAGCAGAAAATCTACATCTGGTCAAAAGTATGCGAACACAAGCATCTGGCACGAAAGTGATGCCAGTGACTCAGAAGAAGAAGACAGACCCTGCAGCAATGCCAATGTTTGTCTTATGGCTTTTGAAAAGGTATCATCTAATCCTTTATTTGATGATTTTACTTTCGATGAACTAGAAAATGCCTTTAGCGAACTACTTGAAGATCACAAAACTGTGCTCGACAAGTATAAGCAATCTCGAAAAGAGATTAAGGCACACACAACCGAGATAGCCAGATTGTCTAATCTAATTAAAGATATAAAAGAGACATCTACTACCGGTAACACGGATGAGATAGCCAAACTTAAAGCAGACTATCATGAGGCTATCCTCAATATTGAAAAGAAAGAAAAGGACTATGTCAAAGTTCAAAAACTTTATGACATAGAGAAGAAGATGCACCTTGTAACTGAACAAAGACTCCTTGATATGAATGCTAGATACGAAGAGTCTATTGCGATTTCTAAAAAGTTAAAAATCAAGTTAGGCAAACAGGCAATACCTGTGACACAGCCTAAAATTAGTCCTAATGCAAAGCATACACCTAGAAGGACTAAACACAAGAAAGCACAGAGGAAACACGAACACAATCATGCTTTCACTTACAGGTTCTCCAAACAAAACAAGCTTGCAAATACAGTTTCTTCCTCTAAACTGACTTGCACATATTGTGGTACGCACGGACACATATCACAATATTGTCTTGCAAGAAAGCTTGTTAATAACCATACTTTAGTCTGGAGACCTAAAGCTAATCTGTGTGGACCCTTCAGAAAATGGGTACCAAAGGATTCATCTACTTGTCTTGTAGGTGGACCCTCAACCCTCTCATGCTAAAAGCAAATAGATTCTCGATAGCGGATGTTCGCGACACATGACTGGTGATGCATCCTTATTCGCTACGCTATCGATGAAGAAAGAAGGATACGTCTCCTTCGGAAACAACTTGAGAGGTGATATAATAGGTAACGGAACTGTAGGTATTTCTCCTTATCCAATAATAAAGGATGTTTGTCTAGTAACTGAATTGAAACATAACATATTGAGCATAAGCCATTTGGCAGACAATGGTTATGGTATCAATTTTGTAAAAGATAAATGTACCATATATGATATGTCTTCTGGTGATCCCGTATATAAAGGGATTAGAGAAGACAACATTTATGTTTTCTTTTTGGAGAATACTAATAATGCAGGAAGGTGCCTAGTAGCCAATCAAGATGAAAGCTGGCTATGGCACATGAGACTAGGACATACAAACATGGATACTATCTTACGACTGAATACAAAGAAATTGGTAAAAGGACTCCCTGAAATTCCATTCAAGAGAGATCTGGTATGTGCAGACTGTGAAAAGAACAAAGCACATAGGTCTTCCTTTAAATCCATCAACGTTGTAAGTACTTCGAGACCTTTGCAGTTGATTCATATGGATTTATTTGGTCCTAGTAGAGTCGTCAGTCTTGGCGGTAAGCTCTATGCTTTTGTTATTGTTGATGATTTCTCTAGATTTACTTGGGTTTACTTTTTATCAAACAAAAGTGATGCTATTTTTGAATTTCAGATATTTTGTAAAAAGGTACAAAACGAAAAAGGCTTCATGATTACTCGTATCCGAAGTGATCATGGTGGCGAATTCGAAAATTCTGATTTCAAAAAGTTTTGTGATGATAGTGGATATTACCACAAATTTTCTTGTCCTAGAACTCCCCAACAGAATGGTGTTGTGGAGTGGAAGAACCGTACTCTAAGCAAAATGGCTAGAGTCATGTTGAATCAGTATAATCTTCCTAAATACTTTTGGGTAGAAGCTGTTAGTACAGCCTGTCATATTTTAAACAGGGTGTTAATTCGACCAATCTCGAAGAAAACACCATATGAGCTTTGGTTTAGAAGAATTCCAAACATTTCTTATTTTAAAGTTTTTGGTTGTCGCTGTTTTATCCTGAACACCAAGGATAACTTGGGAAAGTTCGACTCCAAAGCAGATGACGGAATATTTCTCGGATATGCTGCTAAGAGTAAGGGATATAGAATTTTTAATAAAAGATCTATGATTGTTGAAGAAAGCATTAATGTTACTTTTGATGAGTTGAATAGTCACAAATCTAGCGACAGTGATGACGAAGATGCACCTAAAAAGACTAAAAAGAACATCTGAGAAAGATCTAACCCAAGAGGCAAGAACTGATAAAAGTTCCGAAGATGCAGGAACTGAGAAAAGCCTTATGAAGGGTATGGCCCAAAGATTTGAATCATTGAGATTCAAGCCAGATCATCCAGAAACTCTCATCATAGGTGATGTATCCAAAGGTGTAAGTACACGTTCATCCCTTAGAGATTCTGAATTAGTAGCAAATGTAGCTTTTATTTCTCAAATAGAACCTAAGAATGTTGATAAAGCTTTTTCTGATGAGTTTTGGATTTCTGCCATGCAAGAGGAACTTAATCAATTTGAGAGAAACCAAGTTTGGGAACTCGTTCCTAAACCTATTGGTCAATCGATAATTGGTACCAAATGGGTGTTCCGAAATAAACTCAGTGAAGATGGACAAGTTCTACGCAACAAAGCACGTCTAGTGGCACAAGGTTATAATCAAGAAGAAGGAATTGATTATGATGAGACCTATGCTCCTGTTGCTAGACTAGAAGCCATCCGCATGTTTTGCGTATTTGCATGTTTTAATGATTTTAAACTTTTTCAAATGGACGTGAAAAGCGCATTTTTAAATGGATTTTTGAAAGAAGAAGTTTTTGTGAAACAGCCCCCTGGTTTTGAAGATTTTCAAAAATCTGATCACGTCTTCAAGCTTAAGAAAGCAATTTACGGACTTAAACAAGCACCTCGTGATTGGTATGAACGACTAAGTGCATTCTTACTTGATAATAGATTTTCAAAAGGAAAGATTGATACTACTTTGTTTATAAAATCCATGAATGATGATATACTTCTAGTACAAATATATGTGGATGACATCATATTTGGTTCTACTAATGAAAAACTTTATCAAGATTTTGCTAAGTGTATGCAGAGTGAATTTGAGATGAGTATGATGGGAGAACTGAACTTCTTCCTCGGGCTGTAAATCAAACAACACTCGACTGGAACATTCATCAACCAAGCTAAGTACACGAAGGATATACTAAAAAAGTACGACTTCGAGAATGTAAAGCCAATCGGGACGCCTATGGCTACATCTACAAAGCTTGATGCTGATGAAAGTGGCAAACCTATCGATTAGCATAAGTATCGAGGTATAATTGGTAGTTTATTATATTTAACTGCTAGTCGCCCTGATATTATGTTTAGCGTTTGCATATGTGCACGATATCAGGCAAACCCTAAGAAATCATATCTTAGTACCGTTAAGCGTATCTTTCGATACCTTAAAGGAACTTCTACAGTTGGCTTATGGTATCCCAAAACCAAATCCTTTGACCTTATAGGTTACTCGGATGCGGATTTTGCAGGATGCAAAGTGGACCGTAAAAGTACCAGTGGCACCTGTCATTTCTTAGGAAAAGCCTTAGTCTCTTGGTTTAGTAAGAAACAAAATTCAGTAGCATTATCAACAACTGAGGCTGAGTATATCACCGCAGGACATTGTTGTGCTTAGATTTTGTGGATGAAGCAAACTCTAGAGGACTATAATCTGCACTATACAAATGTTCCTATTTATTGTGATAACACTAGTGCAATTAATCTGACTAAGAACCCTGTTTGTCACTCACGCACAAAACACATAGAAGTTAGACATCATTTTCTTCGTGATCATCAACAACACGGGGATATTTGCTTAGAATAAATTGATACAGAACATCAACTAGCTGATATATTCACAAAACTATTGGCTGAAGATCGCTTTAACATCTTGAGGCGTGAGCTCGACATTCTTGAATTCTCGGGCTAATAATGCTTAAGGTAATTAAAATTGTATTTATAACTTGATAATTTATTATGTAACAAAAATTATTTTTGGGGACAAACTTACAAAGGGTATGTCTGTCACCACGGCTACGGTCGAAGCGAAGCGGTACTTAAGAGTTCCCCGGTGAACCACCGTTAGCTGGGACAACCCCTATAGTTAACCCAAAAATAATCGCAGTTATTTAATAAACCAGTCAACTGTTATTTATTACAGCTTTTATTTACATGACTGCTTTGAATGTCTCGGGAATGCAAGTGGCCGAACTCGGCCCGAACTCTGACCGAGTTCGGACCGAATTCGGACCGAGTTCGGTCGGCGCTGTGATGGTTCCAGAATCGAACAGCCGGCCCTAGCACCTATATATTTCATCCTTCCTTCCACTTTTACTTCACACCAAAACGTGGAATACCTCCCTCTCCTACTAGAAGTCTTTCCTCCTCCTTCTTAGCAAGGGATCGACGAGTTCCAGTGGGCAGTCATCTTCCTTCTTCTCCATCTCCTTATGGCTCCCAAGCGTCAACGAGGAAATTCTTCTCAAGGTGCTTCCTCCTCATCTGACTACAGTCCTGCAACTCTCTTTAGTCCAGCACGACCAAGAGATCCTGAAGAGTACGATGCAACTTTGTTTCCTAACAAAGACTTCTTAGATCTCTGGTTTGATTCTTTCTCTTCTCGTCGTATTTGCGCTGGAGCTTTCGAAAATTTTACAACTTTCTTTGATTATACTCATATCTTTGACCAACTTGGATATCGCGACTTTTTCGAAGTCCAAGATAGCATTTACGACAATGCAGTCCGTATGTTTTACTGCAATTTGCAAGTAAAACAAAACGACAATTTCTATTCTTGCATTGCTGGACAAGAACTAGAATTTAGCGCCACTGACATCAATGAATATTTTCACATTCCTGATCTTGGTGATGCACTAGTTGACATCCACCATATACAGTTTCCTGCTGATGTTACCTTGGCCTCTTTTAGGGAACTAATTTGTCACCCTAATCCTCCTCTCCGGAGAATCTTTTCCAGACATCTAAACCAAACTTTTTACGAGCTTCATCGTATGATTTTCTCTGCCCTTCTTTCGAAGAAAGGCTCTACCGATGAAGTTACATTTTTGGAACTTTCTGCTCTTTATCATATTCATTTTGGCATTCCTTTCTCTGTTCCAAAAACTATAATGTCTTGGATGCTCAACTGCAAGAATGCAGGTAGGAACCTAGTCTTTCCTATGTACCTTGCTTGTATATTTTGACGTTTCGAGATTGATCTTGAAACGTGTGCCATCTCTTCTCCACCTGTTGAGCTGACTCGCTCTCGTCGGTTCCCTGCACCACCTGGAGCTGCTCCCGCCCCAGTTGCTGATACTGAGGTACCTCCAGCTGCTGCTCCTCCTGCTCCGGCACCTGCCCCAGGATTTGACCCGACTTTTTACCATCGCTTCGATGACTTTGTTGCGGTCTCTACGCAACGTCATCAGAACTCCGAGTTCCGGCATATTTCTCAGGCCCAGGTGCTGAGAAACAGTATTGCCGATCTCCACTACAGCCTGGCTCAGGATCCAGTCCATCCGGTCACCATCCTTCCTCACCCTGCTTTTTCGGGTCCTCGCTTCACTGATGAGGTTTCTTTTGAGTTTTTCGACCCGACTGCAGCATATTTCCCTCATGATCCTCCCGGTACGGACGACCCCACGATGTGACGTGGATTCAGCCTTGGACTAGTGGATATTTCTTTTAGTTGATGCTTTTGATGTAGTAGTTTCTTTTTATGTCTAAACTGTTTCAGTTAGACTTTATCAGATGTACTCTTTGGATTTATAGTGGAACTCTCTATGATATTTCAGTTTCTTATAAGTTGTTTTATTTTCTACTAGTTGTTCCATTTATGTCTATGCTGTGATTATGTCTCTTGCTTCACTTTGTCTTGTGTTTTTCCATTGTTGGCTTCACGATTTACGGGGGAGCCTATTCATTTTACTACTTGACAAAGGGGGAGAAAAAGAGTAGTATACCAAAAAGCGCGCATATACAACAAATCCAAAAACAAAATCCATATTTTGTCAGGTACTTTTGTATTTTTTTTCTATTTGATATAAATATATTTTGGTATAGACTCAAGTTTGTCAATTATCAAAATGGGAAAGATTGTTGGCCCATTCCATGGTCACACCCGATTTCGATAATCAACATACACTTTAGTCGATACATAAAATATAGAAAAAGCTGCTAATCATTTCAGGATTCATGAAATCATATTCAACGGACGATGTACCGCATCAATCAAAGCGTCAACGTCAACAAATCTACTGGAGACTCATTTCTCATTTTATTATGTATTTTATATTTTATTGAGTCTAGGAATTATTCTGTAAAATCAATTATGGTAATACTGGCTTAGGGTTAAAACTGTCCTCATTCTAAAAAGCCTTCATATTTTACCATTCTTATTTTCGTATAAAATATTTCAAAAACATATTTCGAAAATAGTCTTTCAAAATGATTTTACAAATAATCAAAAACTATTTGAAAACTGTTTTTACAAAAGAATTTTCAAATATCTCCTGACAGAACTCCTAACCGAGTTCGGCCCGAGTTCGGTCCGAACTCTAATCGAGTTCGGTCAGTTTGTATTCAAATTCTGTTGCCTCCATATTTGCGAGCAACGTCTATTTGCGAGATATTTGCATCCGAACTCTGTCCGAGTTCTGCCCGAGTTCGGTTGGTGAAAACACCTATAAATAGTGAAGAACTTTTCATTTTAAATCATCAATTCATTCTTCATTCTCTCTTCTCTATTTACTCAAGTGTTTTCAAACGATCCAAGATTTTCAAATCTCACCTATACTTCTCTTAGCCAAAAGCCAGTACTATCAGAGTTGATTTTGAGTCTTTTGGTTACTCAAGAGTTGTAAAAAGGTCGTTCCAAGTTTCAACAACTTGTTGTGGAGCTGGTCGTGCGCTCGTCACCAAGCACAGTGTTGTGTGGAGCTGGTCGTGCGCTCGTCACCAAGCAAGGTATTGTAAGAGACTGCAAGCTCTCAGTTAAAGCTTGTGCCATAGTGGATTAACATCGAGCAAGACTACTCGAGACTGGATTAGTCCTCTCAGAGGGATACCAGTATATATCGCTGTGTCAACTGAGTTTGAATCTTCTATCTCTATTTACTGTCTCTTACATATCTGCCATAGTTTAAATTTTTAATTGGTGATTATATTCCGCTGCACACACGCACTCTATTCACCCCCCTCTAGAGGTGCTCAACGGTCCTACATTCTCCTCATGTAGCTACAGAGACATCTATTCTTCATTCTCCTGTAGTTACAGAAGGTCCTGCTTCTTCCTCTTCTGTTGAAACACCTGTTAAAAGTCCACTGCCCACTCATTTGTATAGTCAGCAATCTGTTTATCTCATGAAGAAGATGGGTTATGACTTTCAAAAGGCAGAAGGTTTGAATTATGATAAAGGAATACGACTTTCTTTACAGATTCAAAATCAAAATTCTACTGTTGGATTGGGTTCTGAAGCTCCTCATAACAATCCTTACAAGAAGAAGGCTAAGAGAGGGAAGACTAAATCATGTAATATGGTACTTCCTTCTCCTGAGTCTGAAGAAGAAACTTTTACTGGTACAAGATCCGGAAAAGAGTACCACAAAGATTATGAAGGATCCTCTAAAGAAGCAGAAGACGTAGTGGAAACACTACCAATTCAACCTTCTCCTGTTTCTGTTAAACCATCTCTGGTTGAAAAGGGAAAACATAAAGCAGTGCGCTTTGAAGTCCCATTGAAGTCTGCTTCTAGTCAGGGGGTAGCGATGAAACCTTACAAATTTGATATTCTAGCTCAGTTGGCCAATACTCCAGCTAGACTATCTATATTTGAACTGCTTCGTCTTTCTAGAGAAAGCAGAGAGACTTTGAGTGAAGCTTTACTTCAAGCAGATTCATGTTTGGCTCAACTCAAGACTCCTGATAATATACCAGTGTCTTGTCCACAATGTCATAGTGTGATGGAAGCAATTCCCAACATCACCTTTACACAAGAAGATATGCTGTTGAAGCATAACAAACATGATAGGCCTCTGTGCTACACTGGGTATATTGGATCCACTAAAATTGACAGGATTTACATTGATCCTGGGTCCTCAATTAGCATAATTCTTCAGAGCATGCTAAGACCTCTGAGGATTCCTACTAGTGAGCTGACTTACACTAGTACTACAGTAGTCGGTTTTAACTCTGGCAAGAGTAAACCACTGGAGAAGATTCGTCTGCAGATTCAGATTGGTGATCTTCGAACTATGGTAACTTTCTATGTTATCAATTCAGACGTATGCTACAATATTCTTCTTGGAAGACCATGGTTACATGAGCATAATATCGTGCCTTCAACTCTCCACCAATGCTTCAAGTATGTGGATTCCCAAGGAATTGTGAAGACTGAGTTTGCTGATATCAATCCTTGCAAGGGTGTTGAAGCCTATTTCTCTGATTCAATGCTTTATAAACAAGAGCATGTGAAAGAGATATCAGACATGGCTGAAGATCAATCATCTACTGAGGATCAGTCTATTAATAAAGATCCGCCAGAGGAGCAACCTTTGAAGATCATAGTCAGGGGACGAATCCAATCCCAACCTGTCAGTGATCAACCTTTGATAATCAAGGTTAAAGGAAGAACTCAAACTTCATCTGAGGAATCAATAAATATTCCCGCTAAGAACCAAGTTCAACCTTTTATGATCAAGGTCAAAGGGCGTACTTCTTGTACGAATGATCCAGAATCACCATTGATTGTCAATCTTGGCCAATCTACGCAGAAGACAGATAATGGTCCACTGTTGATTAATCCGAAGCGTAGCAATCAGATTGTAAATGATGTAAATATTGACCAATCTGTACTTTTTGATATCAATGAAGATTTCATTTTCGAGTATATGGCTGTTGAAAGAATGACTTTATCTTCTGATAATCAATGTCATCAATATAAAGACGACATAGAGCCAGAAGAAGCTTTATACATTGATCATAAGAAAAATTCTTTTCCTTCTCATGTCGATTTCGGACCTTACGCTCAAAAGTTTCTGACATCTTCTCCTTATCTGCTTCCTGTAGCCGCTTCATCACAAGCTTGCGTAACTTTTAGACGTCACGAAGAATCTTATTTCGTAGTTCCGTCTAATAAGAAAAACAAGCGCCAAATTATGTTTGGTCTGGCTAGAAATATCCCTGTTACTCAAACGGATGATCTGAAAGATAAAGATAAAGGAAGAATCCGAATTGACAAATATATTCAACGATCTATCAAGATTATCCAGAGCATGGGATATGATTTGAAGACTATGCAAGGTCTCAATCAAGGCAAGGGTAGACGACTACCATTATGTGGTGATCCGTTTTACCAGAAGACTCGTCATGGGTTGGGATATGATCCGTCCCACATGTTTAATGACGATATACAAGAAGAATTCTCTTCTAGTTCTTCGCAATCATCAGATTCAGAAGAAATTCAATTCATCGAATCCGATATGTCTCATTCCTCATATAATGAATCTGGACAAATATTCTCAGTTAATATGGTTCAAACTGATGGTGAATCTGAACCATTCAAAAATGATCCTTGGGCTCAACAGATGGATACTCAGTGGGAACTTCATTTTGAACAACGACAGCCACCTACAGAGGATGAGGTTATCCAGATTGATGTTGGAGATGGAACTACGTCCAAACCAATATTCATCAGTAAGAATCTTTTCGAAGATGAAAAGGAACAATTGATAAAACTTATCAAAGAATATATTGACATTTTTGTATAGAGTTATAAGGATATGCCAGGATTAGATCCTAAAGTTGCTACTCATAAACTCAATATTTTGCCCAATGTTAAGCCTGTAAAACAACAACGGCGCTTTAGACCAGATATGATGGATGCAATTGAAGCAGAAGTCAAAAAGTTGATTACAGGTGGCTTGGGCGTAGAAGAGCTTCCGCCTATTTCGGTTGGGCCTGATATAGTGGGTTCAACGGGGTGTGCCTCAATGACATCCTCAACCTTTATGGAGACTTCATTCTTTTGTTGTACATCCTCGGAAGACATTTCCAATAGAGGAGTGGAAATAAGAATGAAATGTTACAATGAATTCTCACCTATTTATAGAGGAGGACTATAAATGAACCGGTCTTTGAAATTGAGAACAACCTTTCATTCCCGAATAGGCTTGTCCGTTCATTTTATCAGGTTCATCCATTTAAATATGGAATTGAATCAATATTTTCTTTTCCTGAAAAGTTATGTTGCTTCATTCATCCATTGACATGGACATATATGCCCATGACATTTGTCTCCTCAATTCCCCATCTACCAAGGTTTGGTTAAGCTGATTTCTTGTCTTCTTAGAGAGGGATTTTAAATCTTCTATTTTTTTTAATTGAAAAAAAGTGGGATTCGTTATTTATCATGTTTTCATGATCTCTGGATAAATATTGAATCTACTTACTTTTCTTATCTATCATTTTCATTTGACCTCTGCATAGATATTAATCTAATTTTCTTTTGAGTTCTTACATACTGTCATGTCCATATTACCTCTGATAGTATTGTATACTCTAAAATAGAAAACAAGATTTCATTATCTATCATGTCCATATTACATCCAGATAGATACAAATCATTGAGCATAGAAGAATTATCATTTCCATTCTCATATCATAAAAGTCTATTACACTTCTTAGACTTTCTTACAAATCATAATGGAAATCTATTACATCTTGGATTTTCATTCTATACACACAACGATAACCTAATTGAGATCTATTTCTTCTTTGGATCTTCTTCGTCGGATTCGTTGTTGGTATCAATTCTTTGCTGTCTGAGCCTCAGTGGCGACCAGAACAGTAGGAATCAAACTCTGGTCTTCTCTCTCAGACGAGTGGAGAATCCTAGAGTATGGCAGCCCAAGGGCGTGATGCTGCCAATACAACTGGTGGAGTAGGGGCGGCCTTCCAGAGGAGATAGGAACGTATCCAGCATTGGGATACGATTCCTAGTTCTGCCGTGAAAGGAACTCTACTACCCAATTTCTCGGGGTAGAGTTGACTCCACCATCCAACTCTCCGTGTATAAAGGCTCTTCCTACCAACAGAAGAAGACCCTTCTATCCCACGAAGAGTTCTGAGTTGTCTGATTTGCGCGTCAAAAGCGCGTAAGCTCCCTGATGTTGATGTCAGAAGAACGCTCTCCACAGCGTCAAAGTCACCAATGCCGGTTCTGGAAAAACTTTTCAGCCAAACTTCTGCAGAAAAACAACGAAGAAGAAGTATTTTAAACAGAGTATCATCAGACGCGTATTAGACGCTAACTAAAAACAGACGCTTATGCATCTTGTTTTATCTTCAACAGACTACAAGGCATTTTACGCCAGTGTCTCAGGTATACCACTATTCAGCAAGGCTTTTTATGCCAGTGCTTCAGGTGTACTACTATTCAGCAAGGTTTTTACACCAGAGCTTCAGTAAGGCTTTTACGCCAGTGCTTCAGCAAGACTTTTATGCCAGTATCTCAGGTGTACCACTATTCAACAAGGCTTCTACGCCATTGCTTCATGTGCACTTCATTAGCAAGGCTTTTTACGCCCGTCAAGAATTTAGCTTATGAGCAGCTGTTTTCAGCAAAAAGTTCAAAGGCAGATAATTGCTTACTATCGGACTTACCACTTAAGTCAAATGGTTTGGCTCTAATAGTGGTTGAATCTACGTCTGGTGACTGGGCGTACAAAGGAACGCCGTTGGAAAGCTTCGCCATTGTCATTTGTGGGAGAACGACATTGTAAAATGTTATATTCAGAGGAATGAGAATGAGAATATATGAAACATTCTCGGCTATTTATAAAGGCTGAAGAAATTGTTGGTGTGAGTCTATTTCGGGAAAAGGATCCTATTAAAAGCCTCTCGTAGCCACAAGACAGATGCCACGTGTTGGTTTGTTTCTTGGGAATTAACAACCGTAGAAGCAGTCAAAAGAAGTGCTTAAACAATTCTGTGCATCAACAGATAAGATCAACATCAAAATTTTATTTTTAAAAAGGGGGGGGGGGAAGTGGACCCCTACAGATAAAAGAGTCGCAATACATTATTTTTTCTCTCCCTCGTTGGGCTGACGAAGGAAGGCACCTAGTTCGTGCATATTGCGAATCCCGGAGCGACGTATCAGATTAAGAAATGCTTCTGCATCTTCTGGCCCTTCGTACGCAGTTGGGGGACCACCATCGATGCGACTAAAGACCGCCAGAGTTACTCCAAAGCACTTTAAAAAGTTGTGTGCTCGCTCAAAATCAATCATGGAGTTCGAAGCCTCTTCGTTGTTCTTTGGCGCCATGACAATGTGAGGATGATTGGTGAAAATGAGGAATTTCTCTCTATTTATATAATCAAATTAAACTCTTCATATTCCTTATGGGAAACTGCTCATTATTAAAAGCAAACTCGGGAAGATGAAGAAGCAGAATTCATTGTGACGGTTAAGTATTGACCAACACCATTTTTCTTGGTTTGTACGCTGACTGTTGGATATCCCCGCTTTTACGCGGATGCCTGTTGTGTATCCCGAATTTTACGCCGACTGATCAAATCTCAACTTTTACTCTTATATTCAAAGTATTTCAAATTTTGGAGATATTTAAAAACTTTGAAGGGGTCTTGTAGGAGCGTAAAAAGTGCTTCACAGAATGAGTCAAAGAGATGGATCATTTCACTCAAATTGATCTACTTTACGCCACAGAGAAGCTAATCTCTTTACGCCCAAAGCAGGCTGATCATTTTACGCCAGAGTCTAAGCCAATGGTTTTACGCCTAGGACAAGCTAACTAGTTTTTACGCTGGACAAAGCTGTCAAGTTTTGTATTTAATGCAAACTCTGACATGAAGATATTAATGATGGCATATACCACAGAATTCAAAGGATTTGTTTTACACAGAGACCAATGTTGTCGTTTAGTATGTGGATTGAGCTACTTTACGCTCACACTATGGCTTCTTTTACGCATGGAGACTACACGAGTTTTTACGCTCAAAAGTTGACGTGTGCGTAAAGTATATTTGAGCTACTTTTACGCTCATGGTTATTTAACAAGCACTTTACGCGGGAAGTCTATGTCAGGGCTATTTTACGCCTAGTTTACTGCTTTACGCTCAGAGTACATTGGGGCTATTTTTACGCCCTATTCTTTCTTACCAATCTGGAACGTGGTTTGCCTACATGGCTTTCATGCCACACATTCCGAAGAACGTGTGTACGTGCATCCTATTCTTAATGAAATGATGGGACACGTGTCAACGTATGCAGAGGATGGCTTTGATCATGGGTGGCGGTTGTTAGCGTAAAGACGGAACTTTCGCTGAGTTTTTACGCACAGAAGCCCAAGTCTATAAATAGACTTATTTTTCTCAAGGGACATGAGAGAATACAGAGATCAGAGCCCAGAAACTTTGATTCTCCAGAGCATTTTTCTTAAACCTTTCTTTCAGAACAGAGTGAAGCAAAGTAGGAAAGCATTCGGCCTCGCCATCAGTGCCCAAGTGCGTCGATACCTTTCTGGTGACTTAGTTCTTCCAGTTGTTCAACTTCAAGCATCGATCTTCATCATCATCGTATGGTCCAAGGAACAAAGTGATCATTTACAGATCAGACTTCTATAGCAATACTTTCCCAGAATCAAATTTGTACTTCTTGTACTTTTTCTTGTTTTGTTTTCAAAAGCCAATTTCTCCTGACATTTTTGTTAAGTGAAACTTGACCCACATAAAGGAAGATCTCAGAGTGGATATGTATTTACTTGTGGTGGTGCTGCAATATCATGACGTTCGGTGAAGCAAACATTAATAGCTCTTCTTCTAATCACTCAAAAATTCTAGTATTGCATGAAGCAAGTCGAGAGTGCATATGGTTGAGCATGATGGTTCATCATATCCGAGAATCATGTGGGTTATCTTCAACAAAAAATACTCCGATGATATCGTATGAAGATAATGTTGCTTGTATTATACAAATCAGAAATGGCTACATCAAAGGTGACAGAACGAAGCATATACCACCAAAAAAAATTTACACTCACAAGCTACAGAAGAATGGTGACATTGATGTTCGGCAGATACAATCGAGTAATAATTTTGCAGATTTATTCACTAAAACATTGCCAACCACAACATTCAGAAAGATGAGTCAGAATATTGGAATGCGTCAACTAAATGTTCTCTTGCCAGTATTAGGGGAGTTGATCAATAATTTTTATTCTGTACTCCTTTTTCTTGGAACAAGTTTTTATCCCCCTGGATTTTTTTGGCAAGGTTTTAACGAGGCAGTTTATCACGCTTACGCATTTTATATGAATATGTACTCTTTATCTTTCGTCCAAGTTTCTATCCCATTTGATTTTTCTTGGTAATGTTTTAACGAGACATATTCCATTGGACATCCAAGGGAGAATGTTGTAAATATGGATTGTCTCATGTCTTTTGGTCTTCCATAACTTATGTAACTCATGGCCTTTGGTTTCATATCTTATGTAACTTATGGCCTTTGGCATTCTATTGTAGGCCTATAAAAGGACCATTCGAGATGAGTATTATGGATATGAAAGAAGACTATTTTCCTACATTATCTATCTTGTTCTCCTCTTAATTGTTTTCCTCTAAATTATAACAAAAACACATTGTAAAAGTCCTTTTGGCAACTGCAATTTCTTTAATTTAACGTTTCATATTGGAGTTTGCATATGTTACTAAAAAAATAACAACAAAAGCAGCTTATCTCTTGTATTTGTTTTTTTATTATTGACAACTTTTCAAAATTTCTTTTTAGTAAGCATTTGATTTTGCAAAAAAAAAACAATAAAATAAATAAATAAATAAACACATTTTTTTCCTGATAAACAATCTCAAGCGAACCTAATGATAGATCCAAATCCAAGGTTGGCCTAAGCTCATAGATGTCTAAGACGAACTCCCAAAGTAGACCAATTATATAATGCAAGAAAAAATTACACAAACACAAACACACACACACACACACACACACACACACACACACACACATATATATATATATATATATATATATATATATATATATATATATATATATATATATATATATATATATATATATATATATATATATATATATAATAGTTTTGATAATCCATCTTGAAAATCTAGAAACACATTGTAAAAGTCCTCTTAGGAATTGCAATATCTTTAATTTAACGTTTCGTATTGGAGTTTGCATATGTTTCTAAAAAAATAACAACACCAGCAGCTTATCTCTTTCATTTGTCTTCAATTTTTTTATTATTAAAAATATTTCAAAAATTTTTTTTAGTAAGCACTTTATTTTGCAAAAATAAAATAAAATAATAATAAATAAATAAATAAATAGCCATATTTTTTCCTGATAAACAATCTCAAGTGAACCTTATGATACATTCAAATCCATGGCTAAGACGAACTCCCGAAGTGGACCAATTATATAATGCAAGAAAAAAAAAATTACACAAACACACACATAGAGTATATATATATATATATATATATATATATATATATATATATATATTTGTGAAACCCGCAATTTTCCGGTTACATTTTTATTTTATTAGTGTGAGTTCACCAGTTAGTTTTAAAAAAAAATTAATAACTTGGATTTTATTTTCTGGCTCAGACCCGAACTCATTTTGAAAACTAAAAATATTTAAATAAATAAATAAAAGTTTTGTTATATTTTTTTAAAGAAAATTTATTTATAATTTTCTTTTGTAAAGTCTTTCCCTATTATTTTCTATTAACCACAACAATTGTTTAGCCCAAAATTATTGAAGACTAAGTCTTCATCGCCCAACCCATAAGAGAAGCAAATCCCTTAGACATTGGTTTAACCCAAACCCATTGGTTTCTCTTTAAATCAATACTTAAACCATTTATTTATTAGAGAGAGAGAGACTTTAAACACTCTTTTTACTTTCTGTTGGTGGCAGAAGGGTTTTGACTCTTCCCAAAATTGCCGCGACTCTCCATTTTCGACTTCCGAACGGCCATGGCCGTTGGACTCCGGTAACCCCGGCTCTTTTCTCTTATATAAACCCTCTCCTCCATCTTCCCCATCACCACTTTCCCTTTCCCAAAGACTTAACCCCAAACCCTAGCCGAGTTTCCGGAGCCAATCCCGACCGCCGGCCCCGCCCCGAGCGGCGATCTCAGGCGCCGAACCATCCTCCCGCGGTCGCCTTCCAGGCCGCACACCGCCCTAGCCGGCCGCCCCTCCGGCCAATCCGCCGGCAGACCCCCTGCGCGGCCCTTTCCGGCCTCCGACAGCCCCGCGCCCGGCCTCCCGCGCCCCTGTTCGACTCCGCTCGCGAGTCTCCAGGCCCATCCCGACCGGACCACCCTCTGCGTGGTTTTTCCAGCACTGTTCCCTTCGGGCCAGAGCTTCCCGAGCTCCGCGACGCTTCTCCGAGTTTCTGATTCCTCTTCTGGACTCTTCCCTGTTCTCTGGAGCTGTTCCGAAGAACCCCGCTGTTGTCTTTTCCAAGTTTGGGTGCTGTACACGCAGCCGAACTCCGGCGAGGCGTGTTCTGAGTCCGAGGCAACCCTTCGGATTCCGTCAACTTGGGTAATCTCTGGTAATCACAGTAGTTCGTCCCCTATCATGGTCTGTGATGATTCTTGGTTCCCGATCCCACAACGGGATTCGGCTATAATTTCGGTTGTGTTCTCGGTCTTTCCGAGACTCAATTTAGAATGAGTTTTGGTTGGTTGTTATTCTATGATTCCGAGTTAGAATTCTGTGGATTTCTTCTGGAAGAAGGTCCTGTGATTTTCATTTCGGAATTTCCGAACATTTTTCTTCGGAAAGGTTCTAGGAATTTTGATGGTTGTTTAATTTTGGATTTTTCTGAGAATTATTTTCTGGTACTATATTTAGTTTTTGCGGTGTTTGAATTCCGATTTCTATTTCGGGTTTTTCGAACATTTTTCGAACATGATCAGTGAATTTGATTATATATATATATATGGTGATGGAATTAATTCATGGGTTATTTCCCTGGTTTGGGATATTGTTGGTGCACTTTTTCCAGTTTTTGGGTTGACCAAAAATAGAGAAAATGCTGCCGGATTTTTCATAAAAATTTAGTTATATTTTAAAATAATTTTAAAATGGTTTTCGGAAAATATTATTTTGGATTTATTGGGCGACGACCGTATTGGTCAATGGGCCCTGGCTAATTGCAAACGAAACCGGTTTTACCGGACGTTGAGGAATTAGCTATTTTTGACGATTGGACCAATATCTGAGACTCATAAAATAAATTCAATTTAGTTTAAATTATTATTTTATTTTATTAAATTGTAGGATAATTTTCAGGACTAACCAAACTTTTATTCTTATTTAAATTCATGTAATTGGTCTGTAAGGACATAAGCCCATTTATTTATTCTGGTTGTGAGAAATTGTAATAGCTTAGAATTTTGTTTTGCTTTCTTTTATATTTCTGGTTATCATTTTGTCGTAAGAACGTAGTAAAAGATAATAATTATTTATTAAAGAAAATAAATATTTTATCACATAGAAATTTAAGTTGTAAATAATGATTCACGTATTTCTCACTTAAAGAAAAGTTTTAGTTTTATATAAATACGAAAATACAAAGTTTTGTCAATAAACTGGTAAACACAAAGTTTTTCCCAAAAATTAGTTACAGAGTCATCTTTCTTAATTAATTGCAACTCACTAGATAAATTGTGTTGTGATAACGTAGTCATAAGATTAAAATTGAATAGGACACAACTAGAGATTGCAACTAGTGTAGTAACATTAGCGACTATGGTTTTTCTGAGACAAGTTTCCCGAATGTAGGATTTTAAGGAAAAACCTGATTTCCTATCCCGACATATCGACCCGACCAGTCCAATCAATTTGAGGCAAGTACATTTTTGTGGTAGATTACAATTAGTTAATAATTGTTTTAATGCAAGTTTAAACCACAATACAACACGGAACTCTCTTTGAGAGCATTGACTGTAACTACTGTAACTATTGGGGACTGGGGGAGTAGTATATTGGATATGACCACATCAAATTAGTATAACTGAATGTATTAGCTTACCCCTCAAACACGTGGGGATAAGCCATACCATATCACTAGGATATTACTATAACAAACCCAATCCGGTCATATTCATTACCTATTCATATCACACTGTTTTAACTGTTGGAAAATCATTTATTTCAAATTGTTTAAAAGTGCATAATTCCATTATTAATTTCAATTGTTAAAATATCATGAATTTGTACTTTGCTCTCTCCTGACTGGAGACTATATTTTTAGGTCCTGTTGAGGATGCAGAGTTACTGATTAGTAGCTACTATGACCCTGAGCTATACCCTGTTGTGCTTCCTGAGGATGGCGTACCTGATGATGATGTTGCTTCTTTTTAGATGTTATTTTCCAGTTTGATAGTTTTGTTTAAAAACAATGTTATTCAGTTGGTGGTTTTAAGATTGTACTTTGTACTGAACAAGTTTTTATTTATCGAATATTAAAGATTGTGGCAAATTAGATTGAGTTGTTGATTACCTGCATATGGAGATATAGCTTACTGCCGCCGCCTCAACAGCGGTGCAGGCTGGGCATGATCCGATTCGACCCAAGTAATTGGGACCGGATCGTGACATATTTTTAGTGGTGGCCCATGCAGGTCGGATCAACAACTTAGGAAAACCTATCTAGAGACAAATAGAACACTAGAATATTGATTTGTCACAATAATTGGTCCGAATTATATATGTAAATATTTTTGTTTGATTATAGATTGGTAGGCTACCTTGCTTATGTTTATATCCTAAACTTTCCAGAGAATGGCCACTGACAAGACCAATCCTGCTGGCGATGGGGTATCTTCACCCTATCATACCCCACCACCCCAACCAAGTCTGGATCCTACACCTCGGCAGCTGACCGACCGTCCCCATAATACAACGGCAGACCCATCATCTTCCCAGACGGAGATGCAGCCCCCTATGGTGATACCCACTCCAGATGCTCCACCGGTGCCTGTGGACCCCACCGACCTCATAGGTCTGCTAAGAGGAGTATTAGAAGCCCAAAGAACTCAAGCTGAAGCTCATCGCGAGCAGACGTCAATTATGAGAGAAGGCATGGAAAATGCCCATAGCGTGGCAATGACTGCACTGGAGAGAGGAGAAGCAGCTCAACAGGAACCAAGGCCTGCCAAGGTAAACATAAATCTAAGGATTAATTTATGTAATATTAAGGCCATTTAAATTAATGGGAATCATATTGCCAAGGTGGGCGATATTGAGAGTTTCAAGAAGCAGAACCCTCGACCCTTTAAGGGAACTGAGGGAATCGTCTATGCTGATGAATGGCTCGATAGTATGGAGCGTCTCCTAAGCGTCGCTCGACTTCCAGAAGACCTCAAGGCTGAAGCAGTGGGACTCCTACTGCAAAGTGTATCAAGCACCTGGTATCGGAATGAACCCCGACTCCAGGATAGGCAGCTTGACTGAGACACCTTCAAGAGGTTGTTCAAGAGGAAGTTCTTCCCAACATCAGAGTTGCAGGAGATGGAGAGGCAATTTCAGAACCTGAAGCAAGGAAATATGACTGTTGGAGAATATACGGCAGAATTCGGCCAACTCAGCTGTTTTGCCAAGAACCTGGTGGCTGACCCTGAAGACCGTGCTGAAAGGTTTAGACATGGGCTGAGAGAGGAGATCCGCACCCATGTGATCTCAGGCGGTGCTAAGACCTATGAAAAGATCCTGGAGCGAGCTCAAGATATAGAAAAGAGCCAACCCGCTCGCTCAAAGAGGGATTATCCTGGAACTAACAACTTCCAGGGTAATAAGAAGAGGCCCAACAACAACAACAACAACCGTCCTTCCCACCACCAGCAGCAGAATCAACAGACAAGGAACAATGATAGGGCACCTCAGAGGCAGATCCCTGTCTGCGACTATTGCAAAAGGCCGGGACATCAAGCAAATATCTGCAGAAAGAGACTAGGACATTGCCTAGTCTGTGGGTCTTCCACCCACCAAGTGAAGGACTGCCCCTCGGCAGCCCACCGAACTGGAGCAACTCAACAGAAAGGTCCTCTGCCCACTCAGCACCAACAATTTGGGCAGCATCAACAGAAGACTTGGTGAGCTTTTGCCCTAGCAGCAGAGGAGCAAGAGTCAGAGCCGGAACCTACAGCTGATGTCATCGCAGGTTTCATTTATGTGCATTCCTATCCTGCTTTAGCTTTATTTGATTCAGGAGCATCACATAGTTTCATATCCTCAAAATTCATCTCTGCACACCACATAGATACGGGTTTTAGCAAGAAGATTTGTAGAGTCATGACCGGTGGAGGACCCCTACCTATCACTGAGACCTGTAATTGCCCTATCACCATATCAGGCCATCAATTCATAGCACCTTTACTTGTGATACCCTTACCCAATTATGATGTAGTCCTAGGGATGGACTGGTTGAGTAAGCAGCATGCGCTGATAGACTGTCACAGAGGATGTGTAGTCTTCAGCCCACCTGGAGAGCCGGAGTTTGAAATCTCTCGAACTCCGGAGGATATGGAGTGTGTTACCTACACCTCTATCACAGAAGAATCCGGCCCTCCCCATCCTATCATAGTAGAATTTATGGATGTCTTTCCTGATAGTCTTCCCGGGTTACCCCCAGACCGAGACATAGTGTTCACCATTGACCTAGTCCCCGGCTCTTTCCTATTACTAAGGGATGCTACAGAGTCAACCCGAAGGAGGCCAAGGAGATGAAGGATCAGATCAATAAACTGAAGGCTTTGGGATTTATTCGAGACGGAGCTTCACCCTGGGGAGCACCTGTCTTGTTTGTATCCAAGAATGACGGAACTGTGAGGATGTGCATCGACTATCGGGCGCTGAATAATATCACCATCAAGAACAAGTACCCTCTGCCCCGGATCGATGATCTGTTTGACCAACTCAGTGGAGCCAAGGTGTTCTCGAAGATTGACCTCAGATCCAGCTACCGTCAGATCAAGGTCAGGAAGGAGGACATTCCCAAGACGGCGTTCAACACCAAGTATGGGCAGTTTAAATTCTTGGTCATGCCGTTTGGACTGACGGATGCTCCTGCTGTATTCATGAACCTTATGAACAAGGTTTTCCATGAATACCTAGATCAGTTTGTCGTTGTCTTCATCGATGACATTCTGATCTATTCGAAGACTGAAGAAGAGCATGAGGAGCACCTCAGGAAAATTCTGGGAACTTTGAGGAAAGAAAAGTTATATGGTAAGCTATCCAAGTATGAATTCTTTCTAGAAAATGTGGATTTTCTTGGCTATGTTGTCAAAGGAGAAGGAATTTCGGTGGACCCTAAGAAGATAGCTGCTGTTGAGAAGTGGTCTACCCCAAGCTCAGTTGTTGAAATCAGAAGTTTCTTAGGCTTGGCTAGAGACTACCGGAAGTTTGTGAAGGATTTTGCCATAATTGCTGAACCGATGACGAAGCTCACTCGGAAGAATGAAGAGTTCATCTGGACGGAAGATTGCCAGGCGGCATTTGAGGAGCTGAAGAAGAGGCTTACCACTGCACCAATCCTTGCACTACCCGCAGGAACCGGTGGTTTCTCAATCTACAACGATGCCTCTGAAAAGGACTGGGATGCGTTCTTTAACAAAATGGAAAAGTGATTGCTTACGCATCTAGGCAATTACGGACTCATGAGAAGAATTATCCCACACATGACCTGGAGCTTGCTGCAGTCATCTTTTCATTGAAGCTATGGAAGCATTATCTATATGGAGAGAGAGTGGAAATATATACAGACCACAAAATTTTGAAATATATTTTCACTCAGGAGGAGCTGAACATGAGACAAAGAAGATGGCTGGAACTGATGAAGGATTTTGACATCGACCTACAGTACCATCCGGGTAAGGCTAATGTGGTTGCAGATGCACTTAGTCGATACCCAGAGACGATGTTCTTGACCAAGGAGCGACACTTATTGGAGGAAATCGAGAAGCTTGGTCTGGAGATTGTACTTCCTGAGGAGAAGATGAAGAAACTGGGGCGAGAAGCTGATGTACCTGGAGCTGACTCAACCATGATGCAGTTACAATTGCGTTCAAGTCTGATGGACAAAATCAAGGAGACACAATTCCAAGACGAGACGCTTTGCAAACTCAGAGATGAAGTACTGGCAGGAACACTTGAAGGTTTCTCTATCGCCAGTGATGGAGCATTGAAGAATGGTACGAGGCTGTGTGTACCATCTGGCGAATTGAGGAATGAGCTGATACAAGAAACGCACCAGTCACAGTATTCCATACATCCTGGAGCTAATAAGATGTATCGGGATATGCGTACCATCGTTTGGTGGTATGGAATGAAGAAGGATGTATCCAGATTTGTGGCTAGATGCTTGATTTGCCAACAAGTGAAGGCTAGCAGACAGAGACCCGCAGGACTTCTATAGCCGCAGGACATTCTGGAGTGGAAGTGGGAGCATATAACAATGGACTTTGTGTCAGGAGTACCTCGATCCCAAGGAGGGAAGGACGCTATTTGGGTTATTGTGGACCGACTGACTAAGTCGGCACACTTTATTCCCTT
Source organism: Iris pallida (assembly GCA_029216955.1). NCBI lineage: Eukaryota > Viridiplantae > Streptophyta > Magnoliopsida > Asparagales > Iridaceae > Iris > Iris pallida. The sequence goes on from JANAVB010034617.1 coordinate 20,664,481, forward strand.
CAAGGTTGGTTTATCCATCGAGAAGTTGACGGTACTGTACATGCGGCACATCTACCGGATTCATGGAGTACCGGTCAGTATTGTATCTGACCGAGGTACTAGATTTACCTCTCACTTTTGGAAGAGTTTGCATGACAACTTGGGAACAAAACTGAAGTTCAGCACAGCCTATCATCCCCAAACTGACGGACAATCTGAGAGGACCATCCAGACGCTAGAGGACATGCTGAGATCTTGCGTCTTAGAATTTGGAAGGTCTTGGGAGGACCACTTGCATTTAATGGAATTCTCCTACAACAACAGTTACCAAGCTAGCATTGGTATGACCCTATTTGAAGCTCTTTATGGACGTCGTTGCCGCACTCCACTTGCATGGGACGACATAGGAGAAAGAGTACTGCTGGGGCCGGAGATGGTGACTGACGCAGCAAAGAAGGTGAAAGTAATCAGAGACAAGCTCAGGATTGCCCAAGACAGGCAGAAGCATTGGGCAGAGAGCAGTCGTCGACCACTGGAATTTGAAGAAGGAGATAGTGTCTTTGTGAAGATTTCTCCTACTAGAGGAACTATCCGATTTGGCAGAGCTGGGAAGCTGAGTCCCAGATATATCGGACCATTTGAAGTTTTGAGCCGAATTGGTGAAGTAGCGTATCGGTTAGCTCTACCAGCTAATCTTGAGGGCGTGCACAACGTCTTCCACATTTCGCAGCTCAGGCGCTACATCCCGGATCCGAGTCATATTCTGGACCATTCGGAGCTAGAGATTGGACCGAGCCTTACAGTACCAGAGAAGCCAGTGGCGATTTTGGACAGAGGCAAGAAGAGGACCAGAACTTAGGTGACTCCCATAGTCAGAATTATGTGGAGGCACGATTCCCCAGGAGAGTCTACCTGGGAGCGAGAAGATGAGATGCGGGAGCAATACCCGTATTTGTTTGAGACCTGAGGTAATTCCTAACCCTATCCTTTAATTTCGAGGACGAAATTTCTTAAGGAGGAAAGGTTGTGAAACCCGCAATTTTCTGGTTACATTTTTATTTTATTAGTGTGAGTTCACCAGCTAGTTAAAAAAAAAATTAATAACTTGGATTTATTTTCTGGCTCAGACCCGAACTCATTTTGAAAACTAAAAATAATTAAATAAATAAATAAAAGTTTAGTTATATTTTTCTAAAGAAAATTTATTTATAATTTTCTTTTGTAAAGTCTTTCCCTGTTATTTTCTATTAACCACAACAATTGTTTAGCCCAAAATTATTGAAGACTAAGTCTTCATAGCCCAACCCGTAAGAGAAGCAAATCTCTTAGACATTGGTTTAACCCAAACCCATTGGTTTCTCTTTAAATCAATACATAAACCATTTATTTATTAGAGAGAGGGAGACTTTAAACACTCTCTTTACTTTATGTTGGTGGCAGAAGGGTTTCGACTCTTCCCAAAATTGCCGCGACTCTCCATTTTCGACTTCCGAACAGCCATGGCCGTTGGACTCCGGTAACCCCCGCTCTTTTCTCTTATATAAACCCTCTCCTCCATCTTCGCCATCACCACTTTCCCTTTCCCAAAGACTTAAACCCAAACCCTAGCAGAGTTTCCGGAGCCGATCCCGACCGCCGGTCCCTCCCCGAGCGGCGATCTCAGGCGCCGAACCATCCTCCCGCGGTCGTCTTCCAAGCCGCACACCGCCCTAGCCGGCCCCCCCTCCGGCCAACCCGCCAGCAGATCCTCTGCGCGGCCCTTTCCGGTCTCCGACAGCCCCGCACCCGGTCTTCCGCGCCCCTGTTCAACTCCGCTCGCGAGTCTCTAGGCCCATCCCGACCGGACCACCCTCTGCGTGGTTTTTCCAGCACTGTTCCCTTCGGGCCAGAGCTTTTCGAGCTCTGCGACGCTTCTTCGAGTTTCTGATTCCTCTTCTGGACTCTTCCCTGTTCTCTGGAGCTGTTCCGCGAAACCCCGCTGTTGTCTTTTCCAAGTTTGGTTGATGTACACGCAGCCGAACTCCGGCGAGGCATGTTCTGAGTCCGAGGCAACCCTTCGGATTTCGTCAACTTGGGTAATCTCTGGTAATCACAGTAGTTCGTCCCCTGTCATGGTCTGTGATGATTCTTAGGCCCCGATCCCACAACGGAATTCGGCTGTAATTCCGGTTGTGTTCTCGGTCTTTCCGAGACTCAATTTGGAATGAGTTTTGGTTGGTTGTTATTCTGTGATTCCGAGTTAGAATTCTGTGGATTTCTTCTGGAAGAAGGTCCTGTGATTTTCATTTCAGAATTTTCGAACATTTTTCTTCGGAAAGGTTCTGGGAATTTTGATGGTTGTTTAATTTCGGATTTTTCCGAGAACTATTTTCTGGTACTATATTTAGTTTTTGCGGTGTTTGAATTCCGATTTCTATTTCGGGTTTTCCGAACATTTTTTGAACATGATCAGTGAATTTGATTTTATATATATATGGTGATGGAATTAATTCATGGGTTATTTCCCTGGTTTGGGATATTGTTGGCGCACTTTTCCCAGTTTTTGGGTTGACCAAAAATATAGGAAATGCTGTCGAATTTTCCATAAAAATTTAGTTATATTTTAAAATAATTTTAAAATGGTTTTCGGAAAATATTATTTTGGATTTATTGGGCGACGACCGTATTGGTCAATGGGCCCTGGCTAATTGCAAACGAAACCGGTTTTACCGGACGTTGAGGCATTAGCTATTTTTGACGATTGGACCAATATCTGAGACTCATAAAATAAATTCAATTTAGTTTAAATTATTATTTTATTTTATTAAATTGTAGGATAATTTTCAGGACTAACCAAACTTTTATTCTTATTTAAATTCATGTAATTGGTCTGCAAGGGCATAAGCCCATTTATTTATTCTGGTTGTGAGAAATTGTAATAGCTTAGAATTTTGTTTTGCTTTCTTTTATATTTCTGGTTATCATTTTGTCGTAAGAACGTAGTAAAAGATAATAATTATTTATTAAAGAAAATGAATGTTTTACCACATAGAAATTTAAGTTGTAAATAATGATTCACGTATTTCTCACTTAAAGAAAAGTTTTAGTTTTATATAAATACGAAAATACAAAGTTTTGTCAATAAACTGGTAAACACAAAGTTTTTTTCCAAAAATTAGTTACAGAGTCATCTTTCTTAATTAATTGCAACTCACTAGATAAATTGTGTTGTGATAACGTAGTCAAAAGATTAAAATTGAATAGGACACAACTAGAGATTGCAACTAGTGTAGTAACATTAGCGACTTTGGTTTTTCTGAGACAAGTTTCCCGAATGTAGGATTTCAAGGAAGAACCTGATTTCCCATCCCGACATATCGACCCGTCCAGTCCAATCAATTTGAGGCAAGTACATTTTTGTGGTAGATTACAATTAGTTAATAATTGTTTTAATGGAAGTTTAAACCACGATACAACACGGAACTCTCTTTGAGAGCATTGACTGTAACTACTGTAACTATTGGGGACTGGGGGAGTAGTATAGTGGATATCACCACATCCAATTAGTATAACTGAATGTATTAGCTTACCCCTCAAACACACGGGGATAAGCCATACCATATCGCTAGGATATTACTGTAACAAACCCAATCTGGTCATATTCATTACCTATTCATATCACACTGTTTTAACTGTAGGAAAATTATTTATTTCAAATTATTTAAAAGTGCATAATTCCATTATTAATTTCAATTGTTAAAATATCATGAATTTGTACTTTGCTCTCTCCTGACTGGAGACTATATTTTTAGGTCCTGTTGAGGATGCAGGGCTACTGATTAGTAGTTACTATGACCCTGAGCTATATCCTGCTGTGCTTCCTGAGGATGGCGTACCTGATGATGGTGTTGCTTCTTTTTAGATGTTATTTTCCAGTTTGATAGTTTTGTTTAAAAACAATGTTATTCAGTTGGTGGTTTTAAGATTATACTTTGTACTGAACAAGTTTTTATTTATCGAATATTAAAGATTGTGGCAAATTAGATTGAGTTGTTGATTACCTGCATATGGAGATACAGCTTACTGCCGCCGCCTCAACAACGATGCAGGCTGGGCATGATCCGATTCGACCCAAGTAATTGGGACCGGGTCGTGACAATTTTTTTTAAACCCCGATCTTTATTGAAGAGTAGGCACAAAATGCCGAAGCCTATACAAGTAAGCACGAAAATGGGACGAAAGGACCGAAAACGAAAAGCGCGAAACGCGCACACAAAAAAGGAGAGGGCGACCTAAGCCAGGGCCTCCTAGAACGAGTTGGAGACGTGAGAGCAGCGTCTCCTAGCTTTGAAGCATTGTCTGAGGACCTCTCTGTACAGCTGAGGAGGGAGAAGTTGTCGGCCTTCATATCTGAATTTGTTTCTGTTTTTTCATAGAACCCAAATCCCGGCAGCTACTACGATCTGATATCCGTGGGAACGGCTCCAGTAGGCCAGGAGATCGTAGAAGCCACCCGTCGGCTGACCCATACTAGGTCAGTTGTGAAGCTTAGACCAAAGGCCAGAAGCCAACTCCCCCGAAAGAAAGACGTGCTCTGCAGATTCCGTAGTGTGCTCCTTGCAGCAGTGACATCTCGAAGCGAGGCTGAATCCCATGGAATTGATGGTGTCATCCATCGGAATCTTGCGACGAAGAGCACGCCAGATGAGAATAGACCATTTGATGGGAATACATCCCTGCCAAAACTTAGCATAAACAATATTCGACACCCCGCTGCCTCTGACCACAAGTCTGACGGAGGCCAAAGTGAATGACCCGCACGGGTTGGGAGACCATCTCCAAGTGTCGATCGTGTTAGTGATCTGGAGATTAGCAGCAAGTAGTCTATTTTTCGCTGGCTGGCCAAGCCAATTTTTTTACCTTCCACCAATTCCATCTGGAGCTGCCCTCCCATAGATCCCTAATAGCGCACCCCGGAGGAGTAAGAATGTTGGGGTGTATGATATCATCACCTAACCACCGCTCCAGACATGCCGGAGAGCAGCCGTCACCCAACTGAAGTTGGATCAGGGGTTCAGCGGTGATGCCGCCCCGAATAATGCGGTGTCACGATGCCGAGGATCTGTTATTAGAGCTCGTCTTTGATAGATGGGTGAATCTAGAGTACCTAGCTCTCATGAACTTCGTCCATAAAGAGGTCTCGGTGCACAACTTCCACCATAACTTAATGGAGCAGGCATTCACAATGTGAGCAAGCCTGCAGAAGCCCAGGCCTCCTTCTTCAGTGGGTTTGGCCATCGTCTCCCAACCAGCCCAGTGATGTTTGTCCTTGCCGTCGCTGTGTCCCCAGAAGAACTTGGCGAAGAGGGATTCGAGGGAGTAGAGCACCTTCTAAGGAGGGAAGCAGACGAGCAGGGTGTACAGAGGGATGGATGATAGAACGTGTTTGATGAGGATCATTTTGCCCCCTGGGGATAAGGTGGCATTGTGCCATCCAGCAATAAGGTTGCGGATCTTGTCAACGAGGTGCTCGTATATTCCTGAGTTGGCCCTACCATACACAAGCGGGCACCCGAGATATTGGAAAGGGGGTAGGCCGTGCTGAAGGAGGTCATGTTGGCGAGCAAGGTTGAGCGTGTTCTGTCAGCTTTGTGATGGGTGTAGATGACGCTCTTGTTGATATATATATATATATATATATATATATATATATATATATATATATATATATATAAAATAAATATATATATAGAATTGCATATAGAAAAAAAATTATATATAGAAAAAATTAACAAAACTTTTTGAGGAAGCATTTTGGAGTCGATAGCAAAAAAAAATTCCTTGTTTTAATGATAGCTCCTAAGCTTAGATAGTCAATACTCAAAATTTATTCTTTATTATTTTTCTTTGTTCTAATGATACTGCCCCTAACGTTAGATAGTCAATACTCAAATTATATTCTTTGTTCCAACTGAATTAACGGCTAGATAACTAGATCGACATTGTGGGTATGGACTATCCTATAATAGAAACACAGCCACCTGAAAAAAGAAAAATCAAAATAACATCATTAAAAACATGTTCTGAGAATTAAAAGGAAAAAAATAGAAAATAAATAAAAGGGGAACGGATAAAGGCACCTCCAAAAGTGATGTGGAAGATCGCTTGTTAGGAGGAGTTACAATTGGGTTAAAATAGGGCCGGTCCTGAGAGCTTTATTAGGCTCAGGGCAGAAAAAAAATTATGCACTTCTTTTTCATAAATGCCCATATTTAAAAAATATAAATTTTATTAATAACGATGAAACTCCGAAAAGTACATGACACTAAAAAACATGGTCCAATCAGAGAACATAGAACCAACAAATCGATTACAAAAAAATACTTTACCTATTGTTTTCCTTTATAATATACAGACAATTCAATCTTTACAAAATAATGAAGTTTCTGCAGCCTCCTAGATGAGTAACTTGTTTTCACTTTGTGAGTTCTACGACAGGTATCAATATAGAACTCCATGAAGAGAGTGAATTTACACTCACGAAGTGTAAGAACAATCTTAGAAGAACTATCAACTACAAAGCCAGCAAGCATTTTATTTGATGATCAACTATAGAAGTAGCAACTTCCAAACCATGAATGGCATAAAGCACATCTGCTACAATCGTGAATCGCCCAGTTTAAGATTGAACATAATGTCAGCAATGTCAAGACACCAACGTTATTAAAGAAATTTAGATGTAGACTAAGATCAGTCAAGCCAACATATAAACCTGTTTTAATTTTATCCACATCCTTAGTGCAAGATTAAGATGTTGGGCGCGAAGAAGCGTTTGCCAATGCACCTGATCAAACCAACTCTCATCTAACGGACATCAAGTACATATAAAGTCCAATAGATGGCGGTGACTACATCACCTGGACAAATCCTAACCTTTATAACTCAGATAAAATTACAAGATTGACAAAAACTGATGTTAAACCCTTTGCTCTAATAGGTTCAACCCTCCCACCACTCTTAAAAAAAAATAGAACATTATAATTGGGATCACTCACCAACCTGTAGCAATCTCCCTAACCAAAGTTGACGACTCCTTGATTAGATCTCCTTATTTCTTCTGTCTTGGAAGACAAAGTCCTAAGAGTAAGACTTTCTCTTAGATTTTCTTGTGTACGAGCACCCCGAATGTCCACTTTTGTGTTGTGCTTTGTGCCTCCACCCTAACTCCATATATATAGGATGAGAAATTATATTATAGTCATAATAGAATTCCTAAATAGAAATAAAATAGGAATCTTGTTATACCTAAAATACTCCATTAACATCCTATTTTAGATCATAATAGGATTTTCTAAAATAAAAATCCTATTATATATAAAATAGCACAACGCCAATTATGGACATTTAAATCTAATCAAATCAAATATTTAAGTAGATTTGGATTCCACAAATATGTTGTTACCAAATCCTGACTATACTCCAATAATCTTTTCCTCTGGTCTGATGAGAGGGTATTGACCCCATAGGTCCTCAACTGGACTCCAAGCCTGTTGTCCCACGACAGAATACCTGCTTCCCCATGCCACTGATCTTCGATCCTCCGAATTGCTTTGCATCTTCTTTTGTCTCCAGCTCATCGACCGTCAAGTCGACGCTAGCTGCCATTCGTAGCACCTCATGTATCACTGGGATCCTGTCGACATCAATGACACAACAAAGACCAAAATTCCTGACGATTAGCCTCACCGTGAGTCTCGGCTGCTTGTCCCCGACTTCCTTCTTCCACCGAAACTTATTACCGTTCCGACGAGCTTCTTCATCCTTGGTTGGCCCAACCAAGCGGACGGTACGATTCTTCCGAGATTCGAACTCCTGAACCTGTCCACCTTCGTGTCCGTCACTGAAGGTCCTTCGTACACATGTGTCCTCGAGCAGAACATCACCCACTGTGCATGCCATCGATAACCCACAGCTTCCCTTGAACTATGTGAATGGTGATATGCCCGCCTTTAATTGAATTTGCTGGAAACCTTGATCTCCTTCCTGGCTTCGAACTGTTGAAACCAATGTCGCTCCATGAAGCTTTGGCAAACCATCCGCCACCAAAATCGGATCCGTAGAGCAACCCCCACCTGGAGACCGACCAGCTGTCATGGGACCGACAAACTGACCCTCAATCTTTGACTCACCACCATTCGTCGCTTTGTCTAGACGAATCGAATCCTCCGTAACTCTCAAAACTTTTTGAAGTTCCTCCTCAGCAAGTTTTCGACAATCTACCTCATGTCGAACACCTCTCGAGCCTACATCCGGTGTCTGTGGCCTACCTATACAGCTCAGTGGCTTGAGCCTATACATGCCACAACATAAATCTTTTCGAGCCAACTGTTGGGGATCCAATTTTCGTTCCCAAACAAACCACGACAGCCATCATCTGCCAGCTTCCATACCGAAATCAAGTTGTAAATCAAACTCGGTATATGTCGCACACCCTTGAGAACGAGTTTCTCACCGAGCTCCGTTGTCAAATGCACATTACTGATGCCTACAACTGCAACCATTTTTCTGTCATCCATCTTTACACGTTTGAACCTGCCACCGCGGTATGACATGAAAATCCTCCTATATGGAGTGGCATGATACGATGCCCTTTGTCCATGATCTAGTCGCCATCATGACACATGTCATAAAATTTCTCTGTGTCGGTCGCTGCAATGATGATATCTCCAAAAATCGTGAGATCCTTATGATCGTTCTTGCCTTTTATCTTCTTAGCTTTGAGCTTCATACATTTTCTCTTGATACGACCTATTTTGCCACAGTGATAGCAGCCCACCTTGCGGTCCACAATCATAAGATTCTGAGAACTCCCCATGTCATCGCCTGTGACTTGAGTCTTTCCTTTCCGTGGGAAGCCACCAGAGCGGACTGCTACGACAATTCAACTTGCTTGCGTCGGATCTCCTCATTTAACAAGCTACTTTTGATTGCCTCCATCGTGACACTCCATCCGGTTCGAAGTTGAATTGTTCACCGACACCACCAAAGTCTTCCAATTTTCTGGCAGAGAACTCAAAAGCAGTAGAGCCTGAAGCTCATCATCAATCACTATCTTCATCACAGATAGCTGATTGATGATATCCTAAACTTCATTCAGATGTTGTGCCACCGAGGCACCCTTCGTGTACTTTGAGTTGACGAATTGGCGAATAAGAAATGCCTTGTTGCCAGTCTTCTTCCTTTTATATAAGAATGCAGCTTCTTCTTCAATACTTTTGCCGAACTCTCCATGGACACATGGTGAAACACCGAGTGATCCAGCCATTAGCGGATGAATCCAACGACCTTCCGATCCAGTCGTTTCCAGTCTTCAGCAGCTTTGTCCAATAGCTTTGCATTATCACCCTCCAATGAAGTATGCAAGTCCTTACACCAGAGTAGATCCTCCATCATTGGCTTTCAAATTGCCCAGTTTTCCCCTATGAGGGTGATCATACGAGTGTTCATCTGCTCCGTAGACATGATTGCCAAAACCTCCAAAACTCTGATACCATTTATTGGGCGTACGAATGCATTTGCCAACCCACATGATCAAACCAACCATCGTCTAACGGATACCAAGAACAGATAAAGACAAGTATATGGTGATGACTACGTCATCTAGACAAATCTCAACCTTTATAACTCAGATAAAAATTATAAGATTGACAAAAACTAATGTTGAACCATTTGCCCTAATAGGTTTAATCCCTTCACATCTCTCCAAAAAATATAATATTACAATTGAGATCACTCACCAACCCATAGCAATCTCCCTAACCAAAGTTAACGACTCATTGATTAGATCTCCTTCCTCCTTCTGTCTTGGATGGCGAAGTCCTAAGATCAAAGCACAAACTTTCTCTTAAATTTTCTGTGGATAAAAATGACAAGATTGACAAAAACTAATGTTGAACCCTTTGCCCTAATTGGTTAAACCCCATCACCACTCTCAAGAAGAAAAATAGAAGATTATAGTTGAGATCGCTCACCAACCCGTAACAATCTTCCTAACCAAAGTTAACAATTTATTGATTAGATCTCCTTCTTTCTTCTATCTTGGATGACGAAGTCCTAAGAGTAAAGCACGGACTTTCTCTTAGATTTTTTTGTGGACGGCACCCCGAATCTCCACTTTTGTGATGTGCTTTGTGCCTCCACCCTTATCCCATATATATAGGATGAGAAAATCATATTCTAGTCATAATAGAATTCCTAAATAGGAATATAATAGGAATTCTATTATACCTAAAATATTCCATCAACATTATATTTTAGATCATAATAGAATTTCCTAAAATAAGAATCCTATTATATCTAAAATAGCACAACATCAATTATGGACATCGAAACATAATCAAATAAAATATTTAAGTGGATTTGGATGCCATAAATATGTTGTTACAAAATTCAGACCGGACTCCAACATAAGAGTTCATAAAATAATAATCTTTCACTTTAGCTTGCAATCGACAACAGTTGTATATCAGATCTTGGATTACCTACCAAAGTTTGAAACTCGTTGTAAGAGTTAACACCAGGTAAGACTAAGAACATACCAATACGCAACTCAACTTTTGGTGGCCCTCCTACATATGTCAAACATTCGACACCAAGTAGATGCATCAAAGGTGAGGATACTATATGATTCTAATTAGCAACCATAAAAACGAAAAGATTAACAAAAGAGTAAGAATTAAGAAAGATAAAAAAGATGGGGCTAAGTAATGCATGTTTGTATAGATATATATAAGATGCTTCATTTTTTTCTTTCCATCGGTTCTTCTTCTCCATGAAGAAACAACCACATGACTCTTCCTCTTCCTTAGGAAGAGACAACCACATTGACTTCCTCTTCCCTAGGAAGAAATAAACTAAGTAAGTAATATGCTCCGTTTGAGCTGTGTCTAGGCTCCAATAAAAATGCCAAATGCTCCCAGCCCCCTTCTGTTTGTGTCACTCCCCGTTCCCAGAATACGTATTTTAATACGTGTACTGCTCGAATGTATTTATTTAATATTTATCATGTATTGTTCTGTATTTAAATTCCTTTAATTTCACGCTAATTAATTTTCTATATTTTACTTTCTGCTTTTATTTTCTGCTTTAGCTTTGCTTTAGGTTCGGCCTAGGTTGGTTTATTTTCGGGTTTATGATGGTTCATCATGAACCGAACCAAACACTCCCATTTAAGCCCCATCCTCTCTCTCTTCATTTCTTCTTCTCATTACTCTTCTTCTTCCTCATAACTCTCTCCACCTACCAAACCATAAGCAAGTACATCTTGCTCCACATGAGAATCCATATTTTTATGGTTCATTTATCTCCCTTTCGTGATCCTAAGAGAGTTTAGAACTTGGCATTTTTTATTTTGAAGTCTTATTTTTTAGTAGATCTAGAAATTACTATTTTTCGGATTTCAGTGGTTTTGATCTGTCAAACTTCCTTATTTTCAAGTTTTGTTCATTCTAGATTGTTGAGGTTGTGTTATACGCCATTCTGACCCATGGAAACCCCATTTTTGGTTTGGAATGAAGGTTCACTGGGAATTGGAGTTTGGGAGCAGTTTTTATGCCCACGTTATACGTGCCAGCGTAATATTGAACTTTACGCCCACGTTATACGTGTCTGCATAGTACCGAGCTTTATGCCCACGATCACTCGTGTCAGCGTAAAAATTGTTTTACGTAAGTCTACTTGACTTGGCATATTCCTTTTATGCGCACAGTGTTTCAGGCGTAAAACTTGACTCTTTACACGTGTAACTCTTACGCGTGGCTCGATCCTTTACGCATGCAATATTTTACGCGCACAGTGTCTCAGGCGTAAACTTTAATCTTTTTACGTGTAGCACTTTTTACGCATACTCCTTGGCTCGGCGTAAAACGAGTTTTTACGCGCAACTTGTTCCTTTATTTGAGCGTACTTCCTTTACGCGTATTCATCCCTGCATACACTTTGACCCTTACGCGCGCAGGTTTTACGCGTGACGTTACTTTTTACGCGTACCTTCTTTACGTGCGTATTTGCTTTAGCGTAAAGCTTGGCGTAACCCGGTGGCCTTAGCGTAAAACTTTGGCATAGACTAATCATGGTATAAACTAGCCTTGGCGTAATCCAACCTTGGTGTTCTCATTACTCTATACTTTATTCACTTTATGTTGGCATGATAATTCTTCTATTATATCATTACGCCTTTTGGCATGAACTTGATATAATCATGATATGTTAATATTTTCTTTAATATAGATTGTTACGTGAAATGTACCATGTGTCTTGATTTGGTTTATAGATACCCCGAATGACTGGAATTTATCCCTGAGAGTTGTAGATTCGACCATACTAAATAATAGTTTGACTTTCATGCCTTGTTACGAATTGAAATTGATTATTATCTTGACTAATAATTGATCATGCGTTCCTAGTTGGAACTAAGAGACTGACTAGTCGTCTTATTGAATTGAAGGAATGAGACACGTTCATATGAACTATGAACTATTGTAATCGACTGGCCGATTCTGAATATTGGCATACAGGCACATGCAGGCTTCAATTTATTTTTTATAAAAGCAGCATGTGTACTTTATGGTCAAGGCATAATTATTCCGTGGTTAGTTTTGATTGTTGCATTACGCTATGTAAGACCTACAACTTAACCGCACGGGTATCGTTGTAGAGTTGTGCATATCGTACCCCGTACGAAAGTACTCATTCAGAATGACCATGATCCACGGTATGGTATTTCACTTAACATAGAGGCTAGTAAGTTAAATAAAATAATTATTGCATGGAGAGAATGGATTCCCGAGTTCTTATATGGCAGCCCACTTTGGGACTATTAGTGCTCGACAGGCTGGCTGGTTCCCACAGATACTGCAAATCTGCCACACAGGCAGGGAGCGGTATCTGCTTATATTATTTATTATATATTGTATATTGATGACGGGTGTCCCGCTGGGACTCGTCTAATTCATGATTGGCGTAATTGATTGACTGGATAGACTAGCTTTGCTTGCACATAGTAAGAACTGAGGAATCCTTATTGCATATTTCCAAGGTAACTTGGGACTCACAATAGCAAGTCATAGTAGTTGTATGGCCGTTTAAATTGACTTGTTTGTGTACTGTACCTACGCTGTTTACTAACTGAGATGATCAGAATGTCAGGACATGACGTGCCAACTTCTGTCCTTGTCTGGTTGGAAAGTTGGTCCGAAGTGTCATGATGTTATGTGAATCCCGGTAGCAAGCAGAGATCTATTTATCATATTTCTTATTACTGGTTATAATTCCTCATATCGTGCTCCGTTGCGGTACTTGCTATTAGAGATCTAACCTCTCTGGTTTTGCATGGCCAGATCTAGAGCCGGTTCCCGAGGACTCAGCTTACTTCTACCTCCAAGATGGTCAATACTAGAGGAATGATCGCAGGAGGACTCGAGTGGGTCTCTTACTTTCCCGCTCATTTTGTTATTTACTTTATACTTTGCCGTTTGGCACCGACATGTTAGTCGGATCGTCTTATACTTACTTTTACATAATTGTAACTAAGTCAGGCTGCAGCTGATAAACAATTGTGTATACTTTGCTAGATCATCTGGCTATGTTTGTAAAGCTAGATATCAAGAACATTTTAACTGAGCGTTTGGGACGCCTTACTGCTTTACCTTACATGTTCTGTATTTCTGTTTCTTGTTTGAATGATTGAGACAATAGATGTGAAGTGACCATAGTAAGACATTTATGTAGTATGCACTCCTTCGTCTTTTAGACAGCATTGATCATATTATACGGTATTCATCTACCCGTAATACGTAGCTGGCTGAGTCATTCCCCCGCTCTCCAGTATTCTGGTTCTGGGGCGTGACAAGGTTTTAGTGGTGGCCCATGCAGGTCTGATTTTAGACTTGTGGGGTGTTTTAATTTATAGGATGTCTCAATCACACATGTTTCTCCTTGATCTCATGATTCGTTACTCTCGACTCGAGCTTGACATTCCGGTATCCTTTGACTTCATTGATCTTTCCTGTCCGATCGTTTGATTGTTCTCTTGTCCCTTTTCTTAGGGGCATCTTATCCGCATCTGTCAGAGCTGGACAGCAACAACAAGGACAACAAGGACAGCATGAACAATATGACCATGTTGATCAGCAACAAGGGCCAGTACTACCTCAAGAGACTATCCAAGAAGAAGTGATAGTGGAACCAGCAGCGGGACCACAGTATCCGGAGGTTCCAACGCCACCAATAGTTCCACCTACCCCTGTGGAAGTGGACACATCAGCCCTTCTGGAGATCATGAGAGGGATGATGGCTACTCAGCAACACCAGATGTTGGCCCAGCAGCGCATGCACGCTCAGTTGCAAGAGCAGAATGTACTACTCAACCAAGGATTGCGGACGGCTTTGGAAAGAAGGGCAAGAACAGATTCAGGAGCATCAACCAGGTTTTACAAGTACAACCCCATCGTTTCGAGGGCACGGAAGATGCCATTTCAGCAGATGCATGGCTTAAGGATATTAAGGCTATTCTGACGGCGGCTATGTGTCGGCGGAAGAACGTATGGATCTAGTGAAGCTGTTACTTCAGGATCTCGCACGTGATTGGTGGGAATCAGAGGAAGTAGGCATCAAACGTCCTGTTGCTTGGGATGATTTTACTGCAAGGTTTAAGACGAAGTACTATGGAGTTGTGGCGCAGTTTGAGCTACAACAGAAGTTTATCAACATCAAGCAGGCCAACAAGACAGTAGATGCTTATGCAACGGAGTTCTGCAGATTGAGTAGGTTCGCCCTAGAGATGGTAGCAACAGAGAGCCAGAGGGCTATGAGGTTCCAGCAAGGGTTTCATCTAGAACTCTTGCAATTGATAGAGAGGCATAACTATCAGACTTTCGATGAGGTATTGACGGCAACTCGAAGGCATGAGATCACCATTCAGAGGATCACGGCAAGGACTGGAGGTCAGAAGAGGTCCCACAGTCAGATTGAAGAAGGAGGGGGAGTAGCGCCCCGAACAAAAACACCGTCCCTTGGCGTTCGCATTCACGATGTGGCAATGCGAGGGCCAGCACCACCAAGACAGCAGCAACAGCAACAGAGGAAGAACCAGCAACCCCCAGCGGGCTGTACTTATTGTGGGAAGGTAGGGCACACTAGGGATGTGTGTCGGACATTAAACGAACTGTGTTTGATATGTGGTAGTCAGATCATCGGGTTACCACCTGTCCCATGAATTCGAGATCAGGAGGACCAGTACAACAATTTTCCGCTCTGCCGGTACCAGGGGCAGGCCAGTATCGAGGACCAGCGGTGGCAGTGAGACCGTTGGCACAGCGTCCGTTCATGTCACAGGCTCAGATATTTCGGCAGTAGAGACCGCCGATGCAGCAACAGCACAGACCACCCCAGCATCACCAAAGCAGGGGCCAGCAGCAGTACCGGGCTAGACCGCAGCATAGGAACCAACAAGGAGGTCGAGGGCAGGCATTCACTCTGTCCTTGGAAGAGGCATTGGCATCGGGAGATGTTGTGGTAGGTAACATTCTCGTCGTCTCATATCCCGTAGTAGCATTATTTGATTCGGGAGCATCACACTCATTTATATCTGTACAATTTGCGACACGGTTAGGAATGGAGTTTGAGGCATTGCCAGTAAGGTTGAATATACTCACTGGTAATGGGCTCGTAGGAGTTAGTAGGATTATTCTAGCGTGTAGCATTGTAGTTTGCGGGCATTCTTTACCCGCCAGGTTGATAGAATTTCCTGTTGAAAATTTCGACGTTATCTTAGGCATGGACTGGCTGAAAGACAGTCATACGACAATAGATTTTCGTAGAAGGAGTGTATCTTTTGACATTCCAGGTATGAAGAGGTTCACCTTAGTCAGATCAGAGGCAACTTAACAAGAGCAGGGAGTAGTAACGGCAATGGAAGAAGTCCAGGTTCCGAAGGTAGTTGAAGAGTTTCTAGACGTATTTCCTGAAGAACTTCCAGGTCTACCACCGGTTAGAGATATTGAGTTCAGTATAGAATTGGCACCTGGAACTAAACCGATATCAGATCGAGTTTACAGAATGGCGGATTCAGAGCAGGCCAAGGTATATCAGCACCTAGAGGAACTGAAAGAGAAGAAGTTCATCCAAGCTAGCATATCACCATGGACAGTACCAGTGGTATTTGTAGAGAAGAAGGATGGATCATCCAGATTGTGCATTGACTACAGGAAGCTTAACGCGACGACAGTAAAGAACAAGTACCCAATACCCAGGATCAACGACTTGTTTGATCAATTGAGCAGAGCTAGAGTTTTCTCCAAGATAGATCTTCGTTCAGGGTATCATCAAGTGAGAGTTCGGAAGGAGGATATTCCCAAGACAGCATTCAGGTCGAAGTATGGGCATTATGAATTCTTGGTAATGCCGTTTGGTTTGACCAATGCTCCAGCAATATTTATGGATCTGATGAACCGTATCTTTATGCCATACTTAGATCAGTTTGTCGTTGTGTTTCTCGACGATATTCTCGTATACTCTGCTAGTGAAGAGGAGCATAAAGATCACCTCAGGAAAGTGTTACAGGTTCTAAGAGAGAACCGATTGTATACCAAGCTCAGCAAGTGTGAGTTCTGGACGTATCATATTTTATTTTTAGGACATATCGTATCAGGAGCTGGAGTAGCAGTAGATCCCAAGAAGGTAGAAGCAGTAGAGAGTTGGCCAGTACCCAAGACCGTAGCTGATGTGCGAAGTTTCTTGGGATTGGCGGGTTATTACAGAAGGTTCGTATCAGACTTTGTAAGACTTTCTGCACCTATGAACCGCTTGACACGGAAGGATGTGCCATTCGTCTGGTCGGCAGAATGCCAGGCATCATTTGAGAATTTGAAGCAGAAGCTGATATCGGCACATATTCTTACAATGCCAGTTGGACCTGGAGGTTTTACAGTATATTATGATGTGTCAGGTAAAGGACTTGGGTGCGTCCTCATGCAACATGGGAAGGTGATAGCCTATGCTTCTAGGCAGCTTCGTGACCACGAGAAGAATTATCCAACTCATGACTTGGAGTTGGCGGCAGTAGTATTCGCTTTGAAGCTATGAAGGCATTACTTATATGGTAATCGAATGGACATGTACATAGACCATAAAAGTCTAAAGTACATCTTTACCTAGAAGGAGCTGAACATGAGACAGAGGAGATGGTTGGAGTTGATCAAGGATTACGACGTGGAGCTTCAGTATCATCCAGGCAAGGCTAATGTAGTAGCAGACGCTCTTAGCAGGAGAGACGGCACATTTATGCTGACAACACAGAAGCATATCTTAGAAGACCTTCAGGAGATGGGAATCGAGGTTATACTTCCTAGTGATGTAGGAATTCTGGCGAGTCTACAAGTTCAATCGACTTAGTAGACAGGATCAAGGCAGCTCAGGCACAGGACCCAAGGATTCAGAAGCTTAGGGCAGAATGTGAGTCAGGGCTCAGAAAGGTGATGAAGATTCATGAAGATAGTATACTTAGATTTGGATCACATCTATGTGTGCCTAGTGGAGATATCAGACAAGAAATTATGACAGAAGCTCACAGTTCTCAGTATTCTATATACCCTGGAGGGACCAAGATGTACCAAGATATCAAGCAGCACTTCTGGTGGAACAGGATGAAGTGGGAGATAGCTAGATTCGTTTCCCGTTGCTTGATATATCCGCAAGTGAAGGCAGAACAGCAGAGACCAGTTGGATTATTGCAACCGCTTTCTATCCCGAAATGGAAGTGGAAGCATATTACCATGGACTTTGTGACCGGTTTACCGAGATCACCAAGTGGTAAAGATGCTATTTGGGTGATAGTAGATCGGCTTTCGAAGGTGGCGCATTTTTTTCCTTTCAGAGTAGGACAATCTACAGAAAAGTTGGCAGAGTTGTATATGCAACAGGTAGTCAGGCAGCATGGAGTCCCTGTCAGTATTGTGTCAGACAGAGATACCCGCTTTACATCACATTTTTGGAAGAGTTATATTACCAAGTTAAGATTTAGTACGGCTTACCATCCACAGACAGACAGATAATCGAAAAGAACAATTTAGACTTTAGAAGCTATATTACGAGCTTACACCCTAGATTTTGGAGGATCTTGGGAGAGTCACCTGCACTTAGTTGAGTTCTCGTACAACAACAGTTATCAAGCCAGTATCCAGATGGCGCCATTTGAAGCACTATATGGTAAGAAGTATAGGTTGCCACTAGCCTGAGATGATATCGGGGAAAGGAAGATGTTAGGCCCAAAAATGATTGTTCAGACAGTTGAAGTGGTTAAGGGAATTAGGGAGCGACTTCGAGTTGTGCAAGATCAGAATCGTCATTGGACAGACCAGCATCGTAGGCCGCTAGAATTTTCTGTTGGGGACCACGTGTTCTTGCGGATCTCGCCTACCCGTGGGGTCATTAGATTTGGCGTTCGCGTGAAGTTGAGTCCGCAATACGTAGGCCCATTTGTTATTCTTGATAGGGTAGGCGATGTTGCTTATCGTTTGTCCCTTCCACCTTCAATACGAGAGGTGCATGATGTATTTCATGTATCTCAGTTGCGTAGGTATGTATCGGACCTAAGCCATATCCTCGATCATTCTGAACTGGTTGTTGGTACCAACCTGTCTTACGAGGAGCAGCCGGTGTCCATCTTGGACCGAAGGGAGAAGATACTCAAGAACCGAACAATTAGCCTTGTCCGGGTTGCTTGGGGTCATCATTCCTCAGGAGAGTCAATATGGAAATGTGAGTATGATATCCGATCACGGTATCCACACCTGTTTGAATCGTAAGGTATATCTCTTTCTGTATACCTTGATTGTCTTAACTCCGCATGCTTGTCGCCCTATGAGTAAAAATTACTTGATATCGTAGATTGTTAAATATAGATATGTTACTTGCTATGGACATTGTAAAATGATTGCTTGCTTAAATTGCTTGTACTTAGATTAGTTTAGCTTTGATGTTCCTATCCTGCTTGGATTTGAAATTTCGAGGACAAAATTTTTCTAAGGAGGGTAGAGATGTCACTCTCCATTCCCAGAATACATATTTTAATACGTGTACTCCTCGAATGTATTTATTTAATATTTATCATGTATTATTATGTATTTAAATTCCTTTAATTTCACGCTAATTAATTTTCTGCATTTTACTTTCTGCTTTTATTCTCTGCTTTAGCTTTGCTTTAGGTTCGGCCTAGTTGGTTTATTTTTGGGTTTATGATGGTTCATCATGAACCGAACCCAACACCCCGATTTAAGCCCTATCCCCTTTCTCTCTCTTCATTTCTTCTTCTCATTACTCTTCTTCTTCCTCATAACTCTCTCCACCTACCAAACCATAGGCAAGTACATCTTGCTCTACATAAGAACCCATATTTTTATGGTTCATTTATCTCCCTCTCGTGATCCTAAGAGAGTTTAGAACTTTGCATTTTTTATTTTGAAGTTTTATTTTTAGTAGATCTAGAAATTACTATTTTTCAGATTTCAGTGGTTTTGATCTGTCAAACTTCCTTATTTCCAAGTTTTGTTCATTCCAGATTGTTGAGGTTGTGTTATACGCCATTCTGACCCATGGAAACCCTATTTTTGGTTTGGAATGAAGGTTCCCTGGGAATTGGAGTTTGGGAGCAGTTTTTACGCCCACGTTATACGTGCCAGCGTAATATTGAACTTTACG
Organism: Iris pallida; assembly: GCA_029216955.1. Taxonomy (NCBI): domain Eukaryota; kingdom Viridiplantae; phylum Streptophyta; class Magnoliopsida; order Asparagales; family Iridaceae; genus Iris; species Iris pallida. The sequence goes on from JANAVB010034617.1 coordinate 20,684,194, forward strand.
CCCACGTTATACGTGTCTGCGTAGTACCGAGCTTTATGCCCACGATCACTCGTGTCAGCGTAAAAACTGTTTTACGCAAGTCTACTTGACTTGGCGTATTCCTTTTACGCGCACAGTGTTTCAGGCGTAAAACTTGACTCTTTACACGTACAACTCTTACGCGTGGCTCGATCCTTTACGCATGCAATGTTTTACGCGCACAGTATCTCAGATGTAAACTCTAATCTTTTTACGCGTAGCACTTTTTACGCATACTCCTTGGCTCGGAGTAAAACGAGTTTTTATGCGCAACTTGTTCCTTTATTTGAGCGTACTTCCTTTACGCGTATTCATCCCTACGTACACTTTGACCCTTACGTGCATGAGTTTTACGCATGACGTTACTTTTTACGCATACCTTCTTTACATGCGTATTTGCCTTAGCGTAAAGCTTGGCGTAACCCGGTGGTTTATAGATACCCCGAATGACTGGAATTTATCCCTGAGAGTTGTAGACTCGACCATACTAAATAATAGTTTGACTTTCATGCCTTGTTACGAATTGACATTGATTGTTATCTTGACTAATAATTGATCATGCGTTCCTAGTTGAAACTAAGAGACTGACTAGTCGTCTTATTGAATTGAAGGAATGAGACACGTTCATATAAACTATGAACTATTGTAATCGACTGGCCGATCTCGAATATTGGCATACAGGCACGTGCAGGCTTCAATTTATTTTTCTACAAAAGCAACATGTGTACTTTATGGTCAAGGCATGATTATTCCGTGGTTAGTTTTGATTGTTTTATTACGCTATGTAAGACCTACAACCTAACCGCATGGATATCGTTGTAGAGTTGTGCATATCGTACCCCGTACGAAAGTACTCATTCTGAATGACCATGATCCACGATATGGGATTTCACTTAACATAGAGGCTACAAATTTAAATAAAATAATGATTGCATGGAGAGAATGGATTTCCGAGTTCTTACATGGCAGCCCTCTTTGGGACTATTAGTGTCCGACAGGCCGGCTGGTTCCCACAGATACTGCAAATCTACCCCACGGGCAGGAAGCGGTATCTGCTTATATTATTTATTGTATATTATATATTGATGACGGGCGTCCCGCTGGGACTCGTCTAATTCATGATTGGCACAATTGATTGACTTGATAGACTAGCCTTGCTTGCACATAGTAAGAACTGAGGAATCCTTATTGCATATTTCCAAGGTAACTTGGGACTCACAATAGCAAGTCGTAGTAGTTGCGTGGTCGTTTAAATTGACTTGTTTGTGTACTGTACCTACTCTATTTACTAACTGAAATGATCATAATGTCAGGACATGACGTGCCAACTTCTGTCCTTGTCTGGTTGGGAAGTTGGTCCGAAGTGTCGTGATGTTATGTGAATCCTGGTAGCAAGCAGAGATCTATTTATCATATTTTTTATTACTGGTTATAATTCCTCATATCGTGCTCTCTTGCAGTACTTGCTATTAGAGGTCTAACCTCTCTGGTTTTGCATGGCCAGATCTAGAGCCGGTTCCTGAGGACTCAGCTTACTTCTACCTCCAAGATGGTCAATACTAGAGAAATAATCGCATGAGGACTCGAGTGGGTTCCTTACTTCCCTGCCCGTTTTGTTATTTACTTTATACTTTGCCGTTTGGCACCGATATATTAGTCGGATCATCTTGTACTTACTTTTACATAATTGTAACTAAGTCAGGCTGCAACTGATAAATAATTGTGTATACTTTGCTACATCATCTGGCTATGTTTGTAAAGCCATATATCAAGAACATTTTGACTGAGCGTTTGGGACGCCTTACTGATTTACCTTACATATTCTCTATTTCTGTTTCTTGTTTGAATGATTGAAACAATAGATGTGAAGTGACCATAGTGAGACTTTCATGTAGTATGCACCCCCTCGTCTTTTAGACAGCATTGATCGTATTATACGATATTCATCTACCCGTAATACGTAGCTGGCTGAGTCATTCCCCCACTCTCCAGTATTCTGGTTCTGGGGCATGACAGTTTTGGCCGTGTGCCTGAGTGCAGCTCTTGCATAATAAGGAAAAAATGGGTCCAGGCTCCAGTTAACCGTATAATAATTGGAGGGTGCCCCCCATTCTGTTTGGGCCCTAGGCTTGGGCCCAGCATGTCCTGCGCCAGGGCCGGACCTGCTCTATGGATATGCTACGAGAATGTGGAAGCCAAAAGGATCTATGGACATCTACTCTAGGAAGAACTACTGTTTTTTATTAAGTTCCAGTTTGTTGAAGACCTATATAGGGTCATGGAGAACGGACCGTGGACCTTCAATAGGAGACTAATTGTTATGCATCGGTGGGATCCTTTGAACAACATCGCTCGTGATCGTCTCAAGGCGATGTCTATCTGGATTAGACTTCATTGGCTTCCCTTACAACTATGGAGTTCCCCTGCCATTATGAAGTTGGCAAGCAGGATTGGTAAGCCCCTGCACGCAAACCATCTTACCACTAGGATGAGAGGCTATCCTATACGAGAATTTGTGTAGAAATTATCACAATTGACGTGCTAGTGGAGGAGCTTGAAATAGAGTTTCCTAATGGAAACATTATTTCAAAAAGTTGAGTATGAATGGGTTTCTCTGAGATGTTCTAGATGTAAATTCTTTAGGCACACTTCTCCTCAATATCCAGGTGTTCAAGGGAAAGGGACACAATCTCACGAGGGCACCAACGAGCCGGCAGACACGACTAGTTTGGAAGAAGAGGTAGAGTTGGAAGGAGGGTCCCTAGGGAAGCCTACGGTCACGGAGGAAAGGGTGGTGCCGTAGGGAGTTCTGGGACATCATGAGAGGGGTCTGTGCTTCGTATGAGGTTGGGACCTGAGCCTAAGGTACCCCCGCCTACTGTGGTTGGCCAAGGGTATCAATAAGCCTTGACGCTGTTTGAGTCGAGTGGATCTCTAGTAGTCCCCCAGAAGGACCCTGCCTTGATTTCCTTCTATGCTTACCCTGATGCTAGAGTGGGAGGGAAGCTATCAAAGAAGGTTCGACGAAAGTCTAAATGAGCCATCCCTTAAGACGAGACTCCACTTCAGCTTCTTCTCTCTTCTCCAAAAGGGAATTAGCTTTCATTCCTGTTTGGGAGACCAACGTCGCGAGCAAATATTCTTTCCTAAAAAAGGAGTGCTTGACACAAGGGGGAGACTTGATTTCATGTCTTGAGAGTACTCATGTGAGCAAGGGAGTTAATCATCGGTTGCTCTAATGAACCCGAGGGTAGATAGGTTTTTTGTTTGTTGATGTTGTTTGTGGGTTTATAGTTCGGCTACTTCCTTGGTGCAAATTGCACTATGGAGTGGTTCTGTATGCCTTCAGGGTTATATCCTTTTTTTTTGTTATTTATTAGGAGAAAGTCGTAACATTTACCTTCTTTGTATATCCTAATTTTGTATTGTAGTTATCCAATTACTAACCAAAACTAATTAAACCTCAAAAGAATTTAAGGTTATCAAATAATTATCTTTATCCTATAAATATGTTTTATAAATAATTTATAATATATTAATTATATATTTAAATAATTTTAAAAATCAAGTAGATATATAAAAAAATGTCAGGATATTATAACTACTCACTAGTAACATATATCCGAGAGAAGAGTGACGAAATTGCTCCATTAACAGTGTATCAATTGAAGGTCGTGTTTAATTTTGTCGGTGAGTTTGTTTCATTGTGATCAACTCATAAAAAGAAAACCTATATATATGTTGGTACTCCTTTAGTGTGCTATAGAAGAAAATATTAATTGTAACATCGTTTTACTATAATGGGGTGAACATTTTTTCTTGCTTGGTCCACGCCAAGGAAAAATTTTGCGTATAAATATCCTGTGCTCCATGAACTTATATTTGCTCTCTTTCTAAACAAGTCTAAGGGCCCGTTTGGTAAACCGTATTTGGAGTTAGATTTTAAGATTTTATGGATTTAGAGTCAAATTCATGGAATCCTATATTTGGTTGGAGATGGATTTGGAGGTAAAGTGTATTTAAACCCTCCTTAGATTTACCTCATTTGCAAAATAAGACCTTTTAGAAAACTTAAGCAGTTTACACCTTCCGCCCAACCTGTTTTGCTTACAATGGCCCTTCCCATCAAAGAGACGTTAGAAATAGCCGTTAGCAGCAAGTTTTTGGGTAAAGTAAATTATGTACTACCTAAAATAACCCTTAGAACCTAACGTTAACAATGTGGCTCCCTTTCATTCTCTATGTATAGGATGGTTTTGAAAGACACCACTAAATCTTTCTATTTTCTAATTTTTCGACCGGTTTGTTGGAAAAATAACATTATTTTTTTTTATCTTCCTTTTTGTTTTTTTACTTATTTGCTCCCATTTAATGTATTGAAGCTTTTTTTTTACTTACAGATCTCATATCCAACTACAAATTATGGCCAGTTGCTTGCAATCTTCATTCTTAACACGTTCAAATAGAAATTATGGAAGAACAATTTATTGCCATTGTGGATTAATTAGTCCATTGAAGACTTCATGGACAACAACAAATCCTGGAAGAAGATTCTACTAGTGAGTAATTTTTCAACAAATTCTTGTGGTTTTCTACTATGGGAGGATGAGAAACTTTTAGAACACTATCAAATTGTAATGTGGAATTTAATGAAAGAAATAATGGAGCACCCAGGCCAAGGTTTACAACCTATTCCTATAGAATCGACAGTGGCGGTGGCAGCAACTGAACCAAGGCCATGCTTCAACATACATGTTTTGTAATTTATTTTCGAATTTTTGACATGCATGTTTAGTAATGTTTAAGTTATTTGTATACGGAATACATGTGATGAAAAGAAATTTTTACCAAGTTTTACAATTCCAGTTTCAAATAAAATTTGTATTCTAGTTCCAAAATGAAACATCAACATGAAATTTGCATTCTAGTTCCAAAATGTACTGAACATATGAACACATATCAAATACATTGCAAAATATAAAGTGCACATATGATCATTTTATAAACTGCACATATGATCATTTCAGATTAGAGTTCACCAAATACATAGCAAAATATAAACTGCACATATGAGCACATCCAAGTACATTGCAAAATATAAACTGCACATTGCAAAATCTGAAGAAACTAGAGTTCACTAAAGACCAAAATATAAACTGCCATGTTCATCAACATTCTTCATCCAAAACATAAACTGCACAATATAAACACATCCCATTTGGTTAACAACATTTTCATTTGTTCAACAATATTCTTCATCCAAAATATAAACACATCCATCAGCAGTATAATAAGCTTCACATCAAATTCGAACACATCCATTTGTTCAACAACATTCTTTGTCCAAAATATGAACACATCCAAAATATAAACACATATTTATTCATCCAAAATATGTCTTCCACATGCCAGCAGCAACCTAACATCCATAATTTGCTTCCACATGCTTGTATACTGCAGAGAAAAAGAAATAAGATTTAGAATTGATGACATGAAGTAAAAATTCTTAAGAAAGAAAAGAAGAATTAGGAACCTGTATCTTACAACAACATGTAGCATGACAAAATTCCATAGGGACAGTGGCTCAGAAGAGTTAGTGAGTAAAGGATTTAGGGATAGCAACATGTAGCATGACAAAATGAGGTAGGGACAACAAAATTCATCATTTGCTCCTCACAAACGGAGCACCCCACAGACAAAGCACCCCACAAAGTTCATCATTTGCTCCTTACAAACGGAGCACCCTACAACATTATATCAACAAGTAGCATCCTAATTCATCATTGCCACACATATCCTTATACCCGCATAACTCGAATTCATCATTGCCAACTTTCAAAATGGGTCACCAAAATGATAAAGATCCTTTACTTGTCTACAACCTATGAAAAGATAAGTAACAAATAATTAAAATACCAAATTTTAAAATGAGTAACAAATAATTAAAAAGCCATGTATCAGAATTGACCTTTTGGATGTAACACTCTCCCCCCTTGCAACACTTTCAAAATTATGGTCTATATTTCCTTCAAAATGAGGTGTTGGATTACCATGACACGCATGCAGATTTGACCTGAGAAGCTTAGGCCTACCTGGTTTGCCTTTTGGCACTGCCACCTTCTCCTTAAAAGGTTTTGGGCATGCTCTTGAGTTATGTCTTAACTGCTTACACTTGCCACAGGTGATAGTGGCTCTAGTCATGACTTTTCTAGCTTCCTTCTTAGACATTCTTTCATCATCTTGTTTCTTTCTCTTCTTTTTCCTTCTTCCGGTTTGGATATGGATCACAGGGGGTATCATAGGTACAACATTTTGAAGCTATCTTAGATTCCTCATTGAAAGAGGATTCATCACCTCTGCATAAGCCTTTAAGTAGGTAGACTTGTGGTAGTACTTATCTACATAGTCTTTAATTGAGTATATCTTCTTTTTAATACATGCAGTTGCATGCTCACAAGGAGTACATGTGAGTTGCCATTCTCTACAGCTGTAAGCCTTTGCTTCCAAGTCCACTGCCTTATTAAGTCCTCTCTGGCTCACTTCAAATTTATTGAATCCAGAAGTAATAACAAGACATTTTCTTGCACCCTCTTTGACTTCTTCCAGTTTTTTCATTACTTTAGGAATAATGACCCCATCATGAGCTCCCATTCTTTCTCTTTTCTCATGGAACCTTACCATGAGCATTCTTCTAAACACAGTAGCTTGTTTATTGTTGAACTTGTGTATATATCTGTTTGCAAGCCATGTAACAGTAGCTTGTTTATTGTTGTCCACCTCAACACCAGTCTCTTGAATGGTCAGACACATACTTCTTCAATACAAAATTCCCATGAGCACCAAAAACACTCCCATGAATTCTCCACTCACAAGCATCATTTGTACATCTCACTGTCACACTCTTTGTTTCATTGTGTATCCACTTGATATTGTACTTGTTCTTTATGGCATGGAGCCTCAATGCACACCTAAATTCTGCATGTGAAGAAAACCTCTGCCCTATATCAAGAGATACATTTTCCTCCCTCAGTAACCTTTTTTAAGTCACCAGAGGCTCTGTATGAGCAGTCTCTTCATCCTTATCGTCAAAACTATCTTCTGAGGAGTGTACACTACCCAACTCATCACCGAGAGCATATTCAGAGTCTTGGTCAATGTCTTCATTGTCACGCCCCGAGTCGGCAACGTTCGTCCCCATGTTAATTTTGCCGATTCGATCGTCCTCGCTAAGGCGTGATGCCGTACAAGTCTGGAATTACACTCGTACAAGGCAGAACGTTACGTTTCTTTTGTTATTAATACGCCAAGTTGAAACTTCACAAATTACATCAGAATTTAAGACGCAGTATAGGAAGATAGAAATGCTTTTCATTCATAGCTTGCAACGAAGTACAAGTCGTAATTACATTGGATGCCGTTGCGGCTACATTGATTGAAAACAGAAAGAAAATACATTCGATAAGTTGCCTGAACTACGCTTGCCATCCCATACACTCGCCCCTTTATACGTAAGCCGTCGACTTGAATTGGCTTCAAAATACTTCAGCATAGGAAGAGCTTCAAAATTCCTCTCCGCACTTAAACTTCAGTTTAGGTTGGAGCGCCCGCCGCACCTGGGAAAATTGGGGGAGGGGATTAGCACACTTGCTAAGTAGACGAGACGAACCAACTCGTCTAAACCGACTCTGATCGTTAGGGTAGGTATGCTTTAGAGTTGTCTTTCTATTAGAACTAAATGAATTCAGTTCATATTTGATAGCCGTCTTTGAGTAATAAAGCATACAGTATAACATCGCAGTTTATCATATTTCTTACCACGGTCGTGCTCGTCCCTGCATGAAAACAGAGATAATATTTACACCTGCATAAGACAATAGGTGAGCATGCAACTATCTTATATGCAATCATTGGTGCTACGCACCACTAGGGACTTAATCGAAGTTGAAATGCGACGCTACCCTTTCAGCCTAGGTTGCAAGCCTTACTGAAGGTCCCGCATGCCTCACGCCGAAGCACGATAAATTATTCCCCTAGGACGAATCGGTTCCGATGCCCCGGATACCGTTTCGAGGAAAACGAACTTGTGCACAAGCTGTCCATGACCATGCCTATGTGCAAACAGTTTCATATATGCAAACAGTTTTGTATAGCGCAGATAATATCGAACGACATTATCATTTCTCGCAACTCATGCAACGATTCATTTTCTCCAAAGCCGTACACCGATTTAGCGTCCCGTGGGCACCAAATTGTCCAAGGCATCATAACCCATGATCGACATTTCACATTATTTTGCAGCACGTGAAATTGTCTATCTTTTTACTAGAACCTTAAAATTTTTCGTTTATATGAGAAACTTGTATTTTTTTAGAGTAGATTACTCAAAATTGATACATTTTTTCCCGAGTTCTTGACCTTAGTGGATTGGCATGCAATTAACTTGGCATCGTTCGATTTGAATAAATTCGAAGCAAGGAATAAGTTTGCGGGACAGAGTAGAAAAGAAGGGTCGAATCACCCACCGATTACTTTGCTTCGTGCTGGTCATCCAAGCGCTACGCAATGTCAATCCTTAGTTACGCGAGCTCCTGCAATGGCACCAACGCTTTGTTAGAATTCTTTCTTTTCTCCTTGCATCGAAATTGTAATTGCATCCATGAAAACAACATGAAAGCACTTCATCAAGCCCAGCGACAAAGCTCCAAGAAAACCATACAGCGGTTCGATCCCGTCGAAGGGACTCTTATAGAGAGCTCACTTGCCGAGACGCAGCCCACTGCATCTAGGACTTATTCCAACAGAAGTCGTTCCATTAGTTGGATCGATTCTCGTAACTTCCGTCCAAATAGATTTTAATCGATGCCGCAAGGCGTTATCGTTTACCAAGTTTAGCGATCGAGTCAGATGACCATCTAAGTTCTCGGCCGATCTGACTTGGCGCAAGCATATTAGAAAGTTTCGTCGCCTATCGAAAGCGGGGCGCTACATAATATACCACTAAGAAAAAGTTTCGTCCCGAAACTTAAGAACAAGGGTCTGACCTTAGTTTAGACAAACAATGCAGGGTACTTCTCTTTCATCTCCGCCTCCATCTCCCACGTCGACTCCTCGACTAAATGGTTCCGCCAAAGCACGCGGACCAAGGACATCGACCGATTGCGTAGCACCTTCTCCTTGCGGTCCAAAATTTGAATAGGCTCCTCCGAGTAAGACAAGTCAGTACGTAGCTCCAACTGATCGAAGCTAACCACATGACTTGGATCGTGCACGTATTTTTGAAGTTGTGAAACATAGAAAACATCGTGCACATTAGCTAAGGCAGGAGGTAGTGCGATCCGATAAGCAACCGTCGCAACTCGCTCAATGATCTCGAAGGGGCCTACAAATCTCGGGCTCAACTTGCCTTTAACGCCGAACCGCATCACACCGCGCATAGGCGTTACTTTCAGAAACACATTATCCCCGACCAAAAACTCTAGCGGTCATCGACGAAGATCTGCGTAGCTCTTTTGTCGAATTTACGCGATGCGGAGTCTATCTCGAATCAAGCGGACCTTTTCGACGGCCTGCTTCACCAGTTCCGGTCCAAGCACTTGTCGCTTTCCGACTTTATCCCAGCATATCGGCGAACGACACTTCCTCCTGTAGAGCGCTTCGTATGGAGGCATCTGAATGCTTGTAATGCCCTAGTCCAAAAATATGTAGGACTAGGAACGTAGACATGCCAGCTATATTCATACGAAGTATACTCCAATATATGGAGGCCTTGTATGAATACATAAGCTGTAAAATACAGTAGAACCATAACTAATCTCATCCACACAAAAAAATGATAAAAGATATCATATAATGATAATGAATTGTCTTGATACAATATGTTGGCCGGAGACAAATCCACTATCAACAAGTAAATGAAAATACATGGGAAATAAAATAATTTTGGCGAGCGAAGCGAAGACGATCCAAGCGCTATCATCTTCGAAGAAATAGAGAGGATCACGGCTAGAGCTAGAATACCTGCGAAAGACAAGAGCATACACCTGGCGAGATAACCAGGTCCTCAGAGGGACGTAACAAGACACATAATATCATGCCATATAAACTGAATAAATATTGCTCAAATAAATAAGTTAATTGAATTATAACATGCTCCAATACACACCTATTGTACTAGCTTACCATCCCCCCAACCAAACAAGGACAGAAGATGGTAAACTAATTCACGGTGACGTATCTTTCCATACTATGAATCTAATATGGTATCCGGACCCCAACAAGGTTCAATACCTCCTCATCGAAGTAGTAAGTCATACCTACAACCAAACAAGGACAAGATGTGACGAACTAATCTGCGACAAGTTATTGTTCTAAGCCACGGTCAGATACAAGTACCCAAACCAAGAGTACTCATACCTAACGGATAAGGACGCCTAACCAAATCTAAGTGAATGCATTTTAAGAACAGTTCATGGTCGCATGACTACCGGGTCAAGTTAAGAAAATATCAATACAGTACCTCAGTAGCGAGTCACAACACCATATACTATTTCTCAGTATCGAGCGAGTCTATAGCATATAGTCTACCTATCGTTCCTCAGTAGCAAGCGAGTCTACGATAGATAGGGTGGTAGTCAACTTCCAATCATGTTCTCCCCGCCCAAGGCCAACTCATAACTGCTAAGTCTTCTAGCATGCAATTCTATTAGCAGTTATTTCCTAACGTACGGCTTATACGTACTGGTGGCCAGCCAATCACGCATGTCCGAGTCCTATATGTGACTCACAATAACGTGTATAAATGTGTCAAGGCCTATGAATGCAACACACAAAGGTGGTCCCTTAACTCTAAGTTTAACGTGTAAGAAAAATAATACATAGCATGAATTATAACTAAACAGTAAGTTCTAACAGATTATGCCATGTATCACAGTTTATTTTGCATAAAGAAAATAAGTAATGCATGAAATATGAGCTAAAATAATTAAACAGCAAATGGCAATGTGTCTTGCCTGAGGTCCTTGCTGGTGAAACCGACAATCCCGTTGGGTACAAAATAGTCACAGGGCTACACAAGATGAACTCAGACGATGTGACAAACTTCTAAAATAAAAACCAAAAATAAAATATTTTGGAAAAATTTTGGCAAAAATATATTATGTGTATTTTTCTGTCAGCATTCCGAAACTTCGAACGGTTCGTGATTCTGATTCATGGTTCTCTCAGAATCTCAAAAATACTAAAACGTGTCAGTTTTCGGACAACTGACACTCCATAAATTTTCCAAAAAATTAAGTTCCGAATTTATGAAAATAAAATTTATATTCAGAAAATATACCTCAATACGATTCAAACAAAAAAAATTAGAGGTCAAACGGAGTCCGGAGTTGGGAGTTATGGTCATTCGAAGTTGCTACAACCTTTGAAAATTGAGGCTGAATTTATGACGAATTTTGGGCTTAGTTATGACGAAAAAAAGAGAGAAATTTTTACAAGGATGCTTTGAAAGATGATTTTATTCATAGATTCGATAGATATATATATATATAATGGCTAGCAATTAGCAAATTATGATAGGATTAGAACTAAATCAATAAGGATGATTATGATTACCAACTAATTTGGATAGGAATAAGATTGGTTTAAATAAGAAATGATCTAATTAATGCTAGATATGATTCCAATAGGATAAGAATTTCTTGTGGATAAATCTTCCCATAAATTTAAATCAAATAAATTATTTAAAAATAAATCAATTTGATTGCAATCTTTTAAATGATCACCATAATAACTTTAAGTATTATTCTATATTATCAAATAATTCAAATCATATGAATCCAAATCCAAATCAAACTCAACATAATAACTTTAAAATAATATTTATCAAAATAATTTAAATCAAATAATAAATAAATTATTTAATCAAATAATATTTCAAATTTATATTAGACAAATCATAATCCTCTAATTAGTCATCGTAAGTATTTTAAACAATATTTAAATTATCAACATAATTGAAAGTATAGTTGATAACCATCAAGATAATTTAAATAAATTCAAATATAATCAAATAACTGATTAACATATCAAAATAATACTCGATGTCATCAAATATTATAAAACTTACTTTTATAAATCCAAATCTTTATTTAAAAATAAATAGACAAAAAACCTTTTATCGCTCAATTTTTTTTTAAAACCAATTCTTAGAAGACCAAAAATAATAAAAACATATTTTATATTTCAAATAAAAATTCGAGAACATTTTTTTTAGAAACATTATTTCAAACCATTAATTTAAAACCAGTTTTTGGTAACAAAAGTAATCACAAAATATCTTTTACAAAATTTCTACAAAAATTACTTTTAAACACGAAATTAAAATATATAGATATAATTTAAAAATAATAATTTCGTGAATATGAGTTACAAATCAACCCACCTTTGAAAATTTTCGTACTCGAAATTTAAGGACTACTAGAATAGACGGACTTGGTTGATCGGTAAAAGGATAGTAAGAATTTGTGATAAGAGAAAATAGATGGCAGGGAAAAGAAAATTTCTTTAATGAGAACATTAATCAATTTGCATGAAAAATAGAAGAAGTGAATGGATATGGCTTGATGTGCACGGACACAATGCACAAACACATTTGTAGGTGGAGAAAATTAATGGAACAGAGAATAATGAGCCTCTCCTTATATAGGAGGTGGAAGCTACTATTTAGATAAGGATTATGATAGTTGTAAATCTCTTTTTGATATCTCACTTTTAAATTTTAATCAATTTAAAACCGATTCAATCCAAATCCAATCCAATCCAATTTCGAATTAAATATGTATATATTCAAATCCAAATTTAATATTAATAAATTTCATATTTAAATTAAGCATATTAAAAGTAATAAGAAAATTTCAAATTTAAATACCCATAATAAGTTTATTGAAATAGAGAAATTCAAAATAAATTTTTATAAATAATATAAAAATAATAATAAATAATTTTGAAAATTACAATAAATATTTGACTATTTGAAATAACTTTTTAATAAATTAAAATAATTACTAAAATAATTTTAAAAATTTAAAATATATACATGAATTGAATTTCATGTACTCGCATGCAATTAATATTTTACATAAAACATATTTTTTCAGAATAGTACATAAAAAAGAGAAAAATATCATTTCTTAAATCATTACCTATACTTGTATAAATAAAAAGCATTTTTATAGTAATGAAAATAAAACATTTGACTAAATTTTTGCGAAAAAATATTTATATACAAATTATTTACTCTTTATGTATTTCGAAAACAAAACTATTTACTATATTTATGAAACCTAAAATAAATTATTTATGTAAAATAACTAAATAAATAAATGTCACGTATGTACGTACTCGCACTTGTCGTATAAATATATGCATAAAACAAATATATAAAAAAATGTAGTAAAATTTTAGGGGGTTTACATCCTACCCAACTTACAAGAATTTCGTCCTCGAAATTAAGAATAATAGGGGGTGGGTGAGACGGTCACATGGGTATATCGGTAATGGATACGATCAAGTCACTGGACGAGGCAAAGAAACAACGTTCAATGCAAACATGCATTAGAAAATTACGATTTCAAATAATGACGACATAAATCATGGATATGACTAACTAACGTCAGAAGAAAAATGATTAGGGTTAAAGTTTAATCAAGATAACACGCAATTGTATGGTATCAAGAGGAATAACTTAGAGACCTTTAAGGTTTGGTTCTTAGGAGAACGATTAGATTCACTCCTAATTTAAGTGATTAGAAGATCATGATAGGGCCAAGAAAAGGACGAGTAGTTCAGGATGAAGATATAACAACATCGAGTGAGAATGGTCATAGTCGATAGGAAGTTCTAGTATAACGCCTTCGTCCTTCTAAAATAGTTGAAGGCGAAAGCAATATAGAGTTCGAAGGAGGCGTTATCGAATACGAATACGTGGTTCAAAGGCGACCGAATAATTCAAAAGAAGTTGCCAAGGCAGTCACGGATGGGACTCTAGAGGGCAAGTTTAGCTATGTCCCCATCCACGTAGAACGATAGATAAAAGCGAACCTAAGTGCACTAGGTTGATCAGACCATCATGCACCGGTTCTGAGTAGACAATACGTTAGCGGAGGCCTCCAATAACATATGTCATGAACAAGCTTGATAAAGAATTAAGATTAAGATTGAAATAGATAATAAAAATATAGGCACATGAGATTAAGATTGAAATAGAGTAGAATTAGTTCAAACTCCTTAAGACTCTAAGTTGTATCCTATGTTGGTCTCTATACAGTTGTCCTATAGTCTTCTTGTCCAAGTCCTTGGTTGGATAGACGGGTTAGGGTCCTCTAAATTCTAAAATTTAAGTAAACTTGCTAATATAGGTCACAAGGACAAAGGGATTGGTAGGTCATAAGGCATTCTACCCAACTTAAAAATTAAACTAATGGTGTTTTGGGGACAAAAGTAACACGTATAACTAGTAGGGGTCACCTTCCTAACCTCTAGCAAGCACGAAGATGAGATAAGAATAATTATAGAATGAATCAAGCAAGATGCAGTCGATGAGTCGGACGATAGTTCGAATATGGAATCGAGGAAAGAGGTCTAGTATGTGGATGAGATCCTAGACTTCTAATCATATTCGTAGGCTTGCTTGGTACGGTAAAGTAACCAAACAATTTATCTTGACCTGCATGGGCCACCACAAAAACATGTAACACCCCAGTCCCAAAATACGTAGGACTAGGAACGTAGACATGCCAGCTGTATTCATACGAAGTATACTCCAATATATGGAAGCCTCGTATGAATACATAAGCTATAAAATGCAGTAGAACCATAACTAATCTCATCCACACAAAATAAATAATAAAAGATATCATATAATGATAATGAATTATCTTGATACAATATGTTGGGCGGAGACAAATCCACTACCAACAAGTATATGAAAATACATGGAAAATAAAATGATTTTGGCGAGCGAAGCGAAGACGATCCAAGCGCAATCATCCTCGAAGAAATAGAGAGGATCACGGCTAGAGTTAGAATACCTGCAAATGACAAGAGCATACACCTGGCGAGATAACAAGGTCCTCAGAGGGACGTAACAAGACACATAATATCATGCCATATAAATTGAATAAATATTGCTCAAATAAATAAGTTAATTGAATTATAACATGGTCCAATACACACCTATTGTACTAGATTACCATCCCCCCAACCAAACAAGGACAGGAGATGGTAAACTAATTCACGGTGACGTATCTTTCCATACTATGAATCCAATATGGTATCCGAACCCCAACAAGGTTCAATACATTCTCATCGAAGTAGTAAGCCACACCTACAACCAAACAAGGACAAGATGTGACGAACTAATCCGCGATAAGTTATTGTTCCAACCCACGGTCAGATACAAGTACCCAAACCAAGACTACTCATACCTAACGGATAAGGACGCCTAACCAAATCTAAGTGAATGCATTTTAAGAACAGTTCATGGTCGCATGACTACCGGATCAAGTCAAGAAAATATCAATACAGTACCTTAGTAGCGAGTCACAACACCATGTACTATTTCTCAGTATCGAGCGAGTCTATAGCATATAGTCTACCTATCGTTCCTCAGTAGCGAGCGAGTCTACGATAGATAGGGTGGTAGTCAACTTCCAATCATGTTTTCCCCGTCCAATGCCAACTCATAACTACTAAGTCTTCTAGCATGCAATTCTATTAGCAGTTATTTTCTAACGCACGGCTTATACGTACTGGTGGCCAGCCAATCACGCATATCCGAGTCCTATATGTGACTCACAATAACGTGTATAAATGTGTCAAGGCCTATGAATGCAACACACAAAGGTGGTCCCTTAACTCTAAGTTTAAAGTGTAAGAAAAATAATACATAGCAGGAATTATAACTAAACAGTAAGTTCTAACAGATTATGCCATGTATCAAAGTTTATTTTGCATAAAGAAAATAAGTAATGCATGAAATATGAGCTAAAATAATTAAATAGTAAATGGCAAGGTGTCTTGCCTGAGGTCCTTGCTGGTGAAATTGACAATCCCGTTGGGTACAGAATAGTCACAGGGCAACACAAGATGAACTCAGACGATGTGACAAACTTCTAAAATAAAAACCAAAAATAAAATATTCTGAAATTTTTTTGGGAAAAATATATGATGTGTATTTTTCTGTCAGCATTCCGAAACTTCAAACGGTTCATGATTCTGATTCCTGGTTCTCCCAGAATCTCAAAAATACTAAAACGTGTCAGATTTTGGACAATTGACACTCCATAAATTTTCCAGAAAATTAAGTTCCAAATTTATGAAAATAAAATTTATATTCAGAAAATATACCTCAATACGATTCCAACAAAAAAAAAATTGGAGGTCAAACGGAGTCCGGAGTTGGGAGTTATGGTCATTCGAAGTTGCTACAACCTTTGAAAATTGAGGCTGAATTTATGACGAATTTTGGGCTTAGTTATGACGAAAAAAAAAGAGAAATTTTTACAAGGATGGTTTGAAAGATGATTTTATTCATAGATTCGATAGATATATATAATGGCTAGCAATTAGCAAATTATGATAGGATTAGAACTAAATCAATAATGATGATTATGATTACCAACTAATTTGGATAGAAATAGGATTGGTTTAAATAAGAAACAATCTAATTAATGCTAGATATGATTCCAATAGGATAAGAATTTCTAATGGATAAATCTTCCCATAAAGTTAAATCAAATAAATTATTTAAAAATAAATTAATTTGATTGCAATCTTTTAAATGATCACCATAATAACTTTAAGTATTATTCTATATTATCAAATAATTCAAATCATATGAATCCAAATCCAAATCAAACTCAACATAATAACTTTAAAATAATATTTATCAAAATAATTTAAATCAAATAATAAATAAATTATTTAATCAAATAATATTTCAAATCTAGATTAGACAAATCAAAATGCTCCAATTAGTCATCGTAAGTATTTTAAAGCATATTTAAATTATCAACATAATTGAAAGTATAGTTGATAACCATCAAGATAATTTAAATAAATTCAAATATAATCAAATAACTGATTAACATATCAAAATAATACTCGATGTCATCAAATATTATAAAAATTACTTTTATAAATCCAAATCTTTATTTAAAAATAAATAGACAAAAAACCTTTTATCGCTCAATTTTTTTTAAAACCAATTCTTAGAAGACCAAAAATAATAAAAACATATTTTATATTTCAAATAAAAATTCGAGAACATTTTTTTAGAAACATTATTTCAAACCATTAATTTAAAACTAGTTTTTGGCAACAAAAGTAATCACAAAATATCTTTTACAAAATTTTTATAAAAATTACTTTTAAACACGAAATTAAAATATATTGATATAATTTAAAAAATAATAATTTCTGGAAGATGAGTTACAAATCTACCCACCTTTGAAAATTTTCGTACTCGAAATTTAAGGACTACTAGAATAGACGGACTTGGTTGATCGGTAAAAGGATAGTAAGAATTTGTGATAAGAGAAAATAGATGGTAGGGAAAAGAGAATTTCTTTAATGAGAACATTAATCAATTTGGATGAAAAATAGAAGAAGTGAATGGATATGGCTTGATGTGCACGGACACGATGCACAAACACATTTGTAGGTGGAGAAAATTAATGGAACAGAGAATAATGAGCCTCTCCTTATATAGGAGGTGGAAGCTACTATTTAGATAAGGATTATGATAGTTGCAAAGCCCTTTTTGATATCTCACTTTTAAATTTTAATCAATTTAAAACCGATTCAATCCAAATCCAAATCCAATCCAATTTTGAATTAAATCTGTATATATTCAAATCGAAATTTAATATTGATAAATTCCATATTTAAATTAAGCATATTAAAATTAATAAGAAAATTTCAAATTTAAATACCCATAATAAGTTTAATGAAATAGAGAAATTCAAAATAAAATTTTATAAATAATAATAAATAATTTTGAAAATTATAATAAATATTTAAATATTTGAAATAACTTTTTAATAAATTAAAATAATTACTAAATTTTTTTTGAAAATTTAAAATATATACATGAATTGAATTTCATGTACTCGCTTGCAATTAATATTTTACATAAAACATATTTTTTCCAGTATAGTACATAAAAAAGAGAAAAATATTATTTCTTAAATCATTACCTATTCTTGTATAAATAAAAAACATTTTTATAGTAATGAAAATAAAATATTTGACTAAATTTTTGCGAAAAAATATTTATATACAAATTATTTACTCTTTATGTATTTTGAAAACAAAACTATTTACTATATTTACGAAACCTAAAATAAACTATTTATGTAAAATAACTAAATAAATAAATATCACGTATGTACGTACTCGCACTTGTCGTATAAATATCTGCATAAAATAAATATATAAAAAAAATGTAGTGAAATTTTAGGGGGTTTACAATGCTCGACTGATAACTGTTGTTATACGCAAACTCCGCAAGCGGCAAATACGTATCCCAACTAGTCTTTAGGTCGATCGCACACAGACGCAACATATCTTCTAAGATCTGATTGACTCTCTCCGTCTGACCGTCTGTTTGGGGATGGTACGTCGAACTAAAGTTCAGTTTGGTCTCCATCGCCGCTTGGAGGCTCGTTCAAAAATGCGATAGGAATCGCCCGTCACTGTCCGAAATTATTGAGGCCGGTACCCCGTGCAGTCGAACAATCTCATCGACGTAGATTTGTGCTAACCGATCGACGCTCCATCCTACTTTAATTGCGATGAAGAGAGCCAACTTGGTCAATCTATCAACAATGACCCAAATCGTGTCATTCCCCCGCGACGTCTTCAAAAATCCTATAATAAAATCCATCGAGATATTGTCCCACTTCCACTCGGGAATGGCGATGTTCTGCACCTCTCCGCCTGGCCTTTGGTGTTCCGCCTTCACCTGCTGACACGCCATGCATTGCGATACGAACGTAGCCATGTCTTTCTTCATTATGTGCCACCAAAAGTTTGTGCACAAGTCCTTGTAAATCTTGGTGCTTCCAGGATGTAACGAGTACTTCGCATAATGTGCCTCCGTCAGAATTTTTTTCTGAGTTTGGCAGTTTCAGGAATGCAGAGCCTTCCCTTTAATCGCATCGTCCCGTCTTCATCTTCCGCAAAGTCAGTCGCCCTTCCCGTTGAAATCAGCTCGCGCATTTTCTTTAGGAATGAGTCGTCCTCATGTGCGGTCTTTATCTTGCTAAGCAGGCTCGATCCTAACTTCAGCTGAGCTAGGTGCAGGTGTCGATACTCAATTCCGAGTTCGATACCCATCGCTTCAAGGTCTCGCCGTATCTCTTTGTTTATGGCCAGTGTTCCCATAAACATTCTGCTAAGTGCATCGGCCACCACGTTTCCCTTGCCCGGCGTATACTCGTGTCACGACCCACACCCACTTTTCGGGTACGAGACGTGTCCAAGCCAGCCTACGCCGCAGAGTCGGCGGTAGAACGCTGTCAAGCCCGCAAGGAATAAATGCTCAAGAAATAACATTTGCTGCTCATTCACAATTCTATATTTATTACAATAGTTACAACATTTATAATTAAAGAAAATACAAGATTTTACAGTTAATGAAATTGATACAAAGCTTTCTATTTCTAGGTTGTCTTCAGCATACCCAAGTCTTCCCCAGTGCTACGAGTGATAGCGGCTAAACCTGAAAAATGTTGGTTTCCAGTCAGGAATGGAAAAAGTACACAAACCGACGATAAAACGAAAACATAATAGAATTAACAAGACATGAAAATAGCATATGGAATATGAAAGCTAGTAAGAAAACTGATGACATAGCACGGTAGAGGAGTAAACAAGGAAAAACTAATAAAAGACATCTATCTAGGTGGTGTGAAATATCTGTTTCGACATGTGGATGGCTAGGGGGTAAATCAGGAACACTGCACGTGTCGTGCGCAACGGCTAGCATTCACGAGAGACAATGGGATAGTTCTGGGTAGTCCACATGTTTACTAAGATATTTCCCCTCCCGACTACTCCGTGTGACGATCGTGTCAATAAGCAGCAAGATATATATATAGACATGAAATGAGAAAACTACTATGAATCGAAAGCAATCAGAAAGTGCACTTGCCTGAGGTCCTTAGCTGGAGAAACCAATAATACTATACCACTCAATGAGCCACAATCAATCAACACATGCAGAAGTCTCCAGATGCTGAAATAAATAGTATCAACGTTCTCAGAATAGTCAAATTAGCTAGGATTGCCTGTCCTTAAGTCCAATTCTGGACACGGGGGCAAAACGGTAATTTTGGGCAAAAACGATGTCCGTCGTTGGACCCGCTTTGCACCGAAAAGCGTGCCAGAGTCAATGGTCTCTAAAGTCGTCAAACTACATGTCTACGGATCCAGTTTTCTGATACGAACCCAACCGTATGTCCAGAGTTGGATTCCGGCGGGCCGTGCACAAAATCGCCCGTTGAGTGGGACCGTGGGGCCCGCAAAACGATGATTTTATCAACGGTCACAGAATCAGACCAAACTTGGCATGCAGAACCAGAAAAATGATACGGTTCTGTTGGCACAAGTTTCATCTCGATCTGACGAGCGTACACAAAGTAATTGGGAAATTTGCAAAGTGCACGATACAGTAAATTTTGACGGATACGCATCAAATTCGTCACGCACACGCAACCAATTTGAATTCTGCCAAATCCCACACGACCAAGAAGCCGATACGCAGCTTTCGATGCTTTCGGTTCGCGACCACGTCGCCCAGAATGGCGGGACGCACGTCGTGTGGAAGAATTTTCTAGTTTTTAAAACAGGTTTTTTCCAAAACTTCGGAGTCCGATTTCTCGATGTTCAGTCGATGATTTTGATTTCCGCAAAAAGGACTATGAAGATCTATATGTTGTCTAAAAATCTCTTCAAATAGATTTTCTACTATGGTATTAGATCGATCAGAATCGATCTTCAAATATGGAGGTTTGGACTGCTATATGCGCTGTTTTTGAGCAGGTTTTTCCGAGTTTTGGCACTCGATTTACCATGCGTACATCGCTAAATAATTACATCTACTTGAAGGGAAACAAAGAGGGTTAGGTTTTCGGATTACCTGCGAAGGCGGTTCGACCATTGGTCGACCGAGCGCGATGAAAAGTAATCGCGAAGTCGGTCTCGCGCAGCACCTGCTGCTGTCATCGCTGTCATCTCGCGTGCTCGTGCGCGCGTGGAGCTCTCCGACGACTCCGTCGCCGATCGACGGCCACGAGGGCGGCGTGCGTAGCCTGGGGTGGTGGCGGTTGGAGGAGTTAGGGTTTTGGGTTAGTGTTTGCTCTGATCGATATATATCGCACTGTCGACAGAACCGAGCGGCTGGGTTATACGCGTGGGGGAGAGTTGGTTAGGCTGTGGTGGGCTTTGTTTGGCCGAGCATGGGCTCGACAACTAATTGTTTGTGGGAAACATAAGGCTCAGTTTGACCCTGAGCTGCTGCTGTTGTTCTATTCTTATTCCTCTCCTATTCTTTTTTCTTATTCATTTTCTTTTCTTTTTCTATTTCTTTATTCATTTATATTTCTTTATTCATTTAATACTTAATATATATATATATATATACGTACACGTATGTATACTACTATGTATGTTAATATATATATATATACACACAAATACGTATTTATATATTCACACACTTATACACATATACATATATTTCTATATACATTATATTCGCGTATATATATACATACATACACGTACACACATATATATATGCATTTTTTTACACATATATACTTGTATTTGTATACATACACATATATATCTATTATACGAAATATATATGCCCCATATATATTATATATATAAAAACCTAAAATACTTTAAATAATTATTATAAATACTAATAATCTTATTATCCATATATAGGATAGCACATTTATATTCACATATAAATATGTATCTGATTTATGACAAGTCGACTTAATAACAATAAAATAAGATAATACAATTACCCCGATGTGTGATCTTTACTACACACCCTTGGGTCAAAAATTGTTCCAATATGGAAGCACCATTAATAATAGAATATAAGTTTGTATCTCTATTTTAATAATTAGAAACTATTTCTCAAATTCTAAAATAATATTAAGAACATTTGTAAACCCATAAAATAACTACTAATAAAATATTTAAAAAAAACTTCCGGGAAGGGGAGCTACAACTCGATCGTTAGTTCGTAATCTTTTATGAGTTCGAACCAACGTCACTGTCGTAGGTTGAGTTCCCGTTGCGTAAATAAGTATTTCAGGCTTTTGTGATCTGTGTAGATTTTGCATGCCACACCATAGAGGTAGTGCCGCCATAACTTCAACGCAAAGACGATCGCCGCCAATTCTAGGTCGTGTGTCGGATAGTTTTTCTCGTGCTACTTCAACTGCCGTGAAACGTAGGAGATGACTTTGTCTCTCTGCATGAGTACGCACCCGAGGCCAGTTCCCGACGTGTCGCTGAATATCTGAAAGCCTTCTGGACCGTCAGGAAGTGCAAGGATTGGAGCTGAGACGAGCCGTTGCTTCAACTCTTGAAAGCTGGATTCATAGTCGCTCCATTCAAATACTACTCCCTTCTGGGTGAGGCGAGTCAGAGGCGACGCTAGTTTTGAAAAGCTTCGCACGAACCTACGGTAGTGGCCCGCTAAGCCCAGGAAACTTCAAATGTCGCTAGCCGAGGCAGGTCGTTTCCAATCCACCACCGCGTCAATCTTCTTTGGGTCCACCGCGACACCTTTGACAGAGATTACGTGCCCGAGGAATGTCACGCTACTCATCCAGAACTCGCACTTACTCTGCTTGGCGTATAATTTGTTTTCACGCAGAATCTGCAGTACCGTCTTCAGGTATTCTGCGTGCTCTTCTCGGTCCCTTGAGTAGACAAGGATATCGTCGATGAACACGACTACAAATTTATTGATTTACGGTCGGAAGACTCGGTTCATCAGATCCATGAAAGCGGCTTGGGCATTCGTCAGACCGAACAGCATGACGAGGAATTCGTAATGACCATATCGAGTGCGGAAGGCAGACTTCGATACGTCGTCGGACTTGATCTTCAATTGATAATAGCCTGAACGAAGATCGATTTTTGAAAATACTGACGCGTCTTGCAGTTGGTCAAACAAGTCGTCGATTCGTGGTAAAGGATACTTGTTTCGCACGGTCGCCTTATTGAGTTCCCGATAGTCGATGCATAGCCGCAACGACCCATCCTTCTTCTTCATGAATAGTACGGGAGCTCCCCACGGAGAGAGGTTAGGGCGAATAAATCTGCGGTCTAGCAACTCTTGTAATTGCACCTTCAGCTCCTTCAGTTCTGCTGGAGCCATCGGTAAGACGCCTTTGATATCGGTCGTGTATCCGGAAAGGTATCGATGCTGAATTCAATTTCTCGATCCGACGGCATCTCGGGCATCTCGTCAGGAAAAACGTCGAGAAAATCTGCCACAACATCAGTCTATATTGTTTTTGTATTATCCGTCCACATGTCTCGAACTGATGCCAAGTATCCCGTACAGCCAGAACGCAGCATACGCCTTGCCGATACCATCATCGCCGTCTTCGAGGCCGTACCGCACGAATATGAGAACGCTGTCTCGCCAGGAAGACGAAACACCACTCTCTTCTCCGCGCACTTGATCGTTGCACGACAAGCGCCCAACCAATCCATGCCCAAGATTATGTCGTAATCTTTGATGTCTAGCACGGCGGCATCCAAGGATAGATATCTTTCCCCGACGCAAATGTGGCCATCCCTACAAATAAAGTTCGTAGGCATATCGACTCCCGATGGAGTGCTAACGCTAATATTTATATCTAGTGATTGCATGGTTATTTTATTTTCTTTCGCATAATCAGCAGATATAAAGTTATACGTCGCACCCGAATCGAATAGTACTCGAGCAGGTTTATCTTTGTAGTATAATATACATGTTACAACCGTATCGGACGGAAATGCCTCGTCCCGAGTTAAGGTATAAACTCGGCCTTGAGCTCCATGGCGTTGATTCTGCGGGTTCACAGGTACTGCATTTGCGCCTTGTAGTGTAGGCGCTTTATATGGATTCGGAGTGTTCTTTTGTGGGTTGTGTTGATTCGGCTTCCCCGCCTGACAATATTGACTGAAGTGGCCTAGCTCGCCACACTTGAAGCATGTTCTCAATCTATAATCGGGTGCTCGGTGCCCACGCTTGCCGCATCTATTGCAATTTACTGCGGCAAAGTGACTACGATTCTCAGACGTATTTGGGCGCTTTTGTACTCCCGATCCTCCAGCGTCATTAGGACGCTTGTTGAAGTTGTTACGAACGACAGGCACGACCCTTTGTGACATACGACCAAAGATCCGCTCACTATCAAGTGCGACTTCGTAGGATTCATGATAAGTTTGGCATCGTTGGTTCATGACGTCCCTACGCAGTTCGTCGTTGAGGCCTTGCTGAAAACGCTTGCACCATTCTTCTTTGTTGGGCAGGAAGGCGTCGACAAATTTTGTAAGTTTCGAGAAGCTTGCATCATAATCTTCAACACTCATATTTCCATGCCTCAACATCATGAACTCATCCCCCTTCTGTCGACGGATGGCGCGAGGAACGTACTGCTCAAGGAAGGCTGTCTTGAACATTTCCCAAGAAATCTTTTTGTTGGAATCGATTTCACAGATCTCTTGTTTCTTTGCCGCCCACCAGTCATGTGCTCTTAGTTGTAACTGCAGTGCCGCACAGGCCACCCTCTAGGACCCTTCGATACAGAGGAGATCGAACAAGTCCTCTATCTCTACGAGCCATCCTACTATCACGTCGGGATCTGCTCGGCCGTTGAACTTCGGCGGGTTTATTTTGTGAAACTCCTTCACTTTGAGCATGGAAGGTGAGTTTATCATTTACGGGGGGAGTTTTTCCTCCTCGTCTTCTTTTTGATCACCGTGCTTTCCTTCGAGTATCGTGTCCGTCGCCTTGGTATCGCCCGCCATCCTGCTCACTATCTGAGTCAGGGCGGTCATTTGCTTCTGCTGCGCATCAAATTAGGCTTTGAATTGCATCTGAAGCTGTTGCTGCTGCAGTTCCATCGACTGTAGCATCTTCTCCATAGTCGTCTCGCTAGGGCCAGTGCTTTTTGTGCTCGACGTACTATCCACGGTTTGGGTTGTTGTGCCGACGATTTTCTTATCTCGCTTAGTCATTCCTACAAACAGTGTAAACCCGTTAGTATTTTTCAAAAATATCTACGGGCTTACCTGTATGGAACTTGTATTTTATGCAGCATGTCGACAAGCATTCAATCGAGCCATCGCAATGGACATTCCAACAATGAATATCTTTCGAAAATCCGAGGAAACATAACTGTGCTCTGATACCAATTTGTCACGCCCTGAGTCGGCAACGTTTGTCCCCGATGTTAATTTTGCCGATTCGATCGTCCTCGCTAAGGCGTGATGCCGTACGAGTCTGGAATTGCACTCGTACAAGGCAGAACGTTACGTTTCTTTTGTTATTAATACGCCAAGTTGAAACTTCACAAATCACATCAGAATTTAAGACGCCGTATAGGAAGATAGAAATGCTTTTCATTCATAGCTTACAACGAAGTGCAAGTCATAATTACGTACATTGGATGTCGTTGCGGCTACATTGATTGAAAATAGAAAGAAAATACATTCGACAACTTGCCTGAACTACGCTTGTCGTCCCATACATTCATCCCTTTATACATAACCCGTCGACTTGAATTGGCTTCAAAATACTTCAGCATAGGAAGAGCTTCAAAATGCCTCTCCGCACTTCAGCTTCAGTTTAGGTTGGAGCGCCCACCGCACCTGGGAAAATTGGGGGAGGGGATTAGCACACTTGCTAAGTGGACAAGACGACCCAACTCATCTAAACCGACTCTGATCGTTAAGGTAGGCATGCTTTAGAGTTATCTTTCTATTAGAACTAAATGAATTTAGTTCATATTCGATAGCCGTCTTTGAGTAATAAAGCATACAGTATAACATCTCAGTTTATCATATTTCTTACCACGGTCGTGCTCGCCCCTGCATGAAAACAGAGATAATATTTACACCTGCATACGACAATAGGTGAGCATGCAACTATCTTATATGCAGTCATTGGTGCTACGCACCACTAGGGAATTAATCGAAGTTGGCATACGACGCTACCCTTTCAGCCTAGGTTGCAATCCTTACTGAAGGTCCCGCATGTCTCGCGCCAAAGCACGTAAATTATTCCCCGTAGGACAAATCGGTTCCGATGCCCCGGATACCGTTTCGAGGAAAACGAACTTGTGCACAAGCTGTCCATGACCATGCCTATGTGCGAACAGTTTCATATATGCAAATAGTTTTGTATAGCACGGATAGTATCGAACGACATTATCATTTCTCGCAACTCATGCAACGATTCATTTTCCCCAAAGACGTACACCGATTTAGTATCCCATGGGCACCAAATTGTCCGAGGCATCATAACCCATGATCGACGTTTTACATTATTTTGCAGCACGTGAAATAGTTTATCTTTTTACTCGAACCTTAAACTCTTCCGTTTATGTGAGAAACTTGTATTTTTCAGAGTAGATTTCTCAAAATCGATACGTTTTTTTCTCGAGTTCTTGACCTTAGTGGATTGGCATGCAATTAACTTGGCATCATTCGATTTGAATGAATTCGAAGCAAGGAATAAGTTTGCGGGACAGAGTAGAAAAGAAGGGTCGAATCACCCATCGATTACTTTGATTCGTGCCGGTCGTCCAAGCGCTACGCAACATCAATCCTTAGTTACGCGAGCTCCTGCAATGGCACCAACGCTTTGTTAGAATTCCTTCTTTTTCCCTTGCATCGAAATTGTAATTGCATCCATAAAAATGACGCGAAAGCATTTCATCAAGTCCAACGGCAAAGCTCTAAGAAAACCATACAGCGGCCCGGTCCCGTCGAAGGGACTCTTATAGAGAGCTCACTCGCCGAGACGCAGCCCGCTGCATCTAGGACTTATTCCAACAGAAGTCGTTCCACTAGTTGGATCGATTCTCATAACTTTCGTCCAAATTGATTTGAATCGATGCCGCAAGGCGTTATCGTTTACCAAGCTTAGCGATCGAGTCAGATGACCATCTAAGTTCCCGGCCGATCTGACTCGGCGCAAGCATATTATGAAGTTCCATCGCCTATCGAAAGCGGGGTGCTACATTCATGGGGGTCAAAACTACTAAAGTTAACACCAGCTGCTTCTGCATCTTCCATAGATTCTTTATTCTCTACATTGCCTTCATTCTCCACATTGCCTTTATTCTCCACATGTCCTTTATCTTCTACATGTCGAGGAGGCCCCTATCCTAACTCCACATCTTCATCAGGTTGAGCATGCCCAATCAAGTCAATATTGTCCCAAAAATTATCACCCAACTGCACATCAATCTCATCAGCATCTTCAGGAGGACCACAGAGAATCTTGGTTGTTGTAAATTCAATAATGTCAACATATTCACCATAGTCAATGAGTAACTCAACAAGCTTCTCCAATACATAAAACTTGATAAGACAATGAGTTGCAAACCTTTCAAATAAGCTCAATATATCATTGCTACCTAATATTTGAGTCTTACTTCTATCTACAGGGTCATAATAGTAAATTTCACATGGAGCCTGTACCCCAGCAGCTGTACATAACCCATCAAGTTCAAACCAGCACATCTCATCTCTGTCCACACATCTTTAAGTTCTAATACAATACCTCCAACATATTTGTCATCACTAAAATTACCCCAACAAATATATGAACAACATACTTTGTATCCATCATAATAATCCCTCTGCACATACACACACAAACAACAATATATATAAAAAACTCACAAAAGACAGTTTCCTATGTACAAGCATATCACATCCCCTATGTATAGACATACAAACAGACAACTAATTTAATATAAAAACAACAAATCCATAGACAAATCCCTATGTACAAACAACTAATTTAATATAAAAACAACAATATCATAGACAAATCCCACTACCAAAATAAGTCATATTAGCGACGAAATTAGCGACGCCGGCTTAAAACGTCGCTAATATTTTTGGATTTAGCGACTCCTAAAGTATGCGTCACAATGCGTCGCTGATAGCGACAAACAGCGACATATTACGACAACCTTTTGTGTAATAAAAACCAACGTCGTTGATTTGTCGAAAAACGTCGCTAGTTTTATTAGTTCAGCGACGTTTAGCGTCGCAACGATTAATTAGTCGCCGAATATTAAACGATTACCGACGCTTTGCGACGTATTTTTGGGCGTCGCTAATTTCTGATAAAAAGGGTTTCCTCGGTTCGACTTTTTATTTCTCCCTCTTCCCAAATTTTTTCCCGTCCCTCTTCCCCGACCTCGACGACAACCACCCCCTTCCCTCCGGCGCCACTCATCCTCCTCCTCCACCGTGAGCCCCTTCTCCTCCCTCTGGCAAGCCCGTTCTCCTCCTTCTCCTCCACTATGAGCCCCTTCTCCACCGCGAGATCCTCCCCCTCCTCCTTCTCCTTCTCCACCATCGCGAGGAGACTGAAGGTAAACCCTAACCCTAATTGAGGTGTTTTTCGTGTCCAAAATGGACACTGAGACATATTACGACCATGTGTTCACTGATACAGTGTGTTCGTGAGGTTTTGGACACTTTGTGTCCATTTGTTGGACACGTGGACACCCCCAAGCTTGCATATATATGTATTTTACCTCTGTACACTTAATCCCCTCCTCCTCCACAACCGAACTTGTCTTCCTCCTCCTCCTCCACCACCGCAAGGAGACTGAAGGTAAACCCTAACCTAATTGAGGTGTTTTTCGTATCCAAAATGGACACGGAGACACATTACGACCATGTGTTCACTGATACAGTGTGTTCGTGAGGTTTTGGACACTTTGTGTCCATTTGTTGGACACGTGGACACCCCCAAGCTTGCATATATATGTATTTTACCTCTGTACACTTAATCCCCTACATACACTTGTGTATTTTCGTATTAATTTGGATTTGCATATTGGGTTTGGGTTTCGATATAGTGTTTGATACATTGTTTCACCTTGCAACATTCCTACACTTATTTTAGACAACAAGTATATGAACCAATTAGTCAACATCTATTTGTTGAAGTATGGTACTCCATTCTTCGTAAGTTCTAGCTATATATGTCTCTCAAGATCCAATACTCAAAAATCCCAAGAAGAAGAAGAAGAAAAGAATAAAATGACATCATTCAACACCCTATGACAACTCTTTGTAGAATTGTGTTAAAGTGTGAGTTCTACAGTATGAGTTCTACAGTATGGTTCTCTTTGTAGAATAAAATGACATCGCTCAACCCTATCGATCCTCCATACAAGTCTTCCTTCATCTATTGTCTTAAAGTGTGAGTTCTACAGTATGGTTCTGTTTGGTGAATTGTGTCTTATTATAGTCCTTGCAGCCATTCGACTGGCGAGGCAGAAACTATGTAGTCGTAGATAAAGTTTACTGTCATCCGACCCTCATCCCTCGACAATGATGATACGACAACCAACCGGAGAGGCAAGGACATAGTCCCTGCATCCATTTGGATTAGTAAATGTTAATATGGGGTTTGGATTCATGGTGTATATGTTCACTGTCTCAAGGACATAGTCCCTGCAGCCATTCGACTGGCGAGGTAGAAACTATGTAGCCGTAGATAAAGTTGACTGTCCTCCGACCCTCATCCCTCGGCAATGATGATACGACAACCTATCACTATATCTTATATAGTAGTAGATGATGTCTTAGTATTACATTATTTGAGTTCATCTTGATTCTGTTACATTCTTCAGATACTAGATACGATAAGAACATATACTACACCATATGTACAGAACATAGATGATTCACACTAATGTATGCTTGAATGAATCTTGGGCTGTGTTCTGAGCCATCCGTTCTCATACTTGGCAAAAAATTGAATTTCTCATACTTTATCGGCTTTCGAAAATGTACTCAAATTACATGATGGTTCCTTTAGTTAGCTTGCTTATGTTACAATTATATTATTTGTGACTATCGATCTTACCAGATGGCACCCATAACCCGAGGAGCGGCACGTCGTTTGAAGAAAATAGTGAATGCTGAGGTGGCTCCTCCTACAGTTGAGGAGAAAGTGGCACCGGTTGCTAGTGAGACCGGGAGTTCTATTCATCCAGCACCGGTAGCTAGTGAGACCGAGAGTTCTCTTAATGCAGTCCTTGCAAGGGACGACATCTCTCCTCGCGCCAAAAATCTCGATTTTTCGAGGTGGTTGCGTGAACGTATCACTGAGCGTTTGCGTGAGCAGCGTGGTTCTCATTAGCTATTAGTACTTATTTGTATTAGACTATTTGTATTAGGTTGTTTTTGTATTAGACTATTTGTATTGGACTACATATATGAATTAGAACTGTGTCAATCTCTGGATTATATTGGACTATGACATGGTGATCATGACATAGTTCTTGCAGCCATTCGACTGGCGAGGCAGAAACTATGTATCCGTAGATAAAGTCGACTGTCCTCCGACCCTCATCCCTCGGCAATGATGATACGACAACCAACCAGAGAGGATACTCTGAGAGATCCATCTGAGAGGGACGTATACTCTGATAATATCTCCTCCAGCACTCAATCCTACTACTGATATCATTCTTGTAAAGGTGATCTCTCAGAGTATACGTCCATCTCAAATGGATCTCTCAGAGTATCCTCTCTGGTTGGGTTGTGTTCTGAGCCATCCGTTCTCACAGAGGGTCCTATTTTGGATTATGTATTTTGTATTTTGGTTTCTGTATTTTGTATTTTGGTTTCTGTATTTTGTATTTTGGTTTCTGTATTTTATATTTTGGTTTCTGTATTTTGTATTTTGGATTCTGTATTTTGTATTTTGGTTTCTGTATTTTGGCTCCAGCTCCATTTGCATTAATCTACGATACGACATGGTGATCAGGACATAGTCCAGTCCCTGCAGCCATTCGACTGACGAGGCAGAAACTATGTAGCCGTAGATAAAGTTGACTGTCCTCCGACCCTCATCCCTCGGCAATGATAATACGACAACCTATCAAAATCCTCGACTCTCTTTCGCTTCTTGCATATTGACCCAGATTCCAATCTCTCATTTCCCTCCGGGTCCACTCTACTCCCAATCTCTTCCTCTTTTATACACGGATCTACAGAACAATACCATCCAAGGAAGGCAAAACTTAATCAGCATTGTCTTCCGGATCGTCCTTATCAAGGCATAACGGGCTGCTCAGCGTGCCCAGCTTCTTCAACTTCTCGCTGGCTGTAGAGTCGAAATAGAAACGGGTCCTCTTTGCCGGCCCGGAGCTCTGACTCGCACTCGTCGCCGCGCTATTAGTTTCCTCTCCTCCTCTGACGCGGGTCATAAGAAAAGAAATTTTGTACTTCTTCTTCACATAAACATCATTGCCGCCTTGTACTCGAGCCTCCTCGTCTGTGACGCTATCCGACTTCTCCACACCTTTCCTATGTGCAATGCAAGAAGTTCCTTAACAACTTACTAGAATCCTCATATATATATATATATATATATATATATATATATATATATATATATAGAGAGAGAGAGAGAGCGATACGTACGGGACTTTGTGTATGCTGCATTGCATACCTATTGGACCCACTGTGTAACTCCTCTTCCCGAAATTTTGTGATATATTTTTTTTATTTTTATTTGATTAGTTTACATTTAATTTTTCTATGATCATAGGAGTTGTGACTAAGCCCACAAGTGATTTATGACCATCTTGTGGTCACATGATCTCTAGATAGGATTTATAAGCATGCTATAGCTATATTATATTTTTCTATAATTTTTAGACATTTTTAGATATTTATTTATTAAAGATATATTTATTTTATTGACTTTCATGAATTACTATATGGTCATTTGGGACTATTTTGAGACAAGTTATTTTTATTTAGGTTCTAGGAGGTTAGAAAAATTTTCTAAAATATTTTAGAATTTTTCTGGATTTTTTAGAATTTTTGAAATTTTTTATATAATAAAACCAATAGAAATTATATTTTATAGGCTTTGGAAATTTACTGTGAGGTCACATGATGATATTTTGTGTTAAAATATTTTATTTATATTCTAGACAATTAGAAATATTTTCTAAAATTTTCTAGAATTTTTCTGGATTTTTATGCAATTTATTTCGATTTATTTGGACTTAAAATAATTTTTAAATAATTTTCTGAATTAAATAAATAAATACCCAGAAATCCACCCGGGGGCCCACCTGTCGGCGCCAACTGCTACAGTGACCATCTCTTTCTCCTATATATATATATATATATATATATATATATATATATATATATATATATATATATTATTATTATTATATTCGCCCACCCTAATTAAATTTCAGCAGCCTTTGTGGGAGAACTCATCTAGGGTTTCCGACTTCCTGAAGCGATTCCCGCCAACTCCGACGTGCTTTTCATGTGCCTTTTTTTGTTGGATTCGTATCGAGGTAAGCTTTCTGATTATGTAATTTATTTTCATGTATATTATTCCTAAATTTTTGGAAAATTCGTAGAGTGTCGGTTGTCCGAAACTTGACACATTTCGGTGTTTCGAGATTCCTGGAGGACCGGAAATCGAAATTACGAACCGTTTGAATTTAGGAAAGCTAACACAGAGCTCTACGACATATATTTTTTTCCAGAAATTAATTTGTTCATTTACTATTTTAGTTATTCTGTTGAACTCAGAATTGATCGGTTGATATTGTTTGGTCACGATTAGCCATAACGACAATATCTTTTGACCAAAGCGTGATTTTGCGGCATGGTTGATTCCAGCGCACTCGTGGTGCTGAAATCTACCAAGGTGCACTTTCAAAATCTAGAGTTCACAGCATTTGACTAGATAGTCAACGGCACGTCTCGATTTGCGTGTCATGGTTTCCAAAATTGGTAAACACGACTTTTGATGACCAAACTTGCATGTTTAAATTATATTCAGATTATTATTAGGTTAAATTATGTTTTTAAGTGAATTATTCCAGAATTAATTATTATTAGATTAGTAATCCAACTAGCCACTATTCCATGAATTTAGAACTAGAACATTAGAATTGATTTATAGTTTTCGTGCACGGTTCATGGTACGATATGTGTTATAGGTTGACAGCTCCTAGATTGGCATCCCCTCATCCTCGACTTGTGACTATGGTTTGTGCAAGGACCACATACAAGATACCTTGCCTCCCTCCACAGTTTAATTCCATGTTTATAGTTTTCATGTTATTATTGTATTATCATTAGATACTCTATTTGTTATAGATTTTATATGATTTATTAGCTTAATAGTTGAGTTGATTTATCTAGTTTCTACATACCGTGTTCACCAGTTTTTTGTCTTGCTTGACTTGACAGTGTAGTTATACTGGACTTGACTGTGCCTTGACTGAATCGTACCTTGTCTCACTAGTACCTTGCTTGAGTCGTGTCATAGAACAAGTACGTGTAATTGAACTGCTAAATCCTTGTTATTGTTTCCTTGGCACCAGAGAGTCCATTCAGGATGAGGGTGTTTGCCTTGATCTGTTTACATCCGTGAGTCCACACTCGGGACGAGGATGTCGATTATTTGCACCAGAGAGTCCACACTCGGGACGAGGCTGTTGACTTGACTTGCACCAGAGAGTCCACTCGGGACGAGGGTGTTTACATGAGAGAGTCCACACTCGAGATGAGGATGTTATACTTGCACCAGAGAGTCCACACTCGGAAGGAGGGTGCCTTGCCGTGAACTAACCAGAGAGTCCACACTCGGGACGAGGGTTAGTACTAACCAAAGAGTCCACACTCGGGACGAGGGTTAGTGATTAGTTCAAACCTGCGAGTCTACTCGGGACGAGGGTTTGGTATTCCATTGATATCGTGTTCGCTTGTTCATCCAGCAGTTCAGTTATATGTAGTTGTTCTAGTGTTTGTGTTTAAAGTTACCTGTCAGTAGCCACTTGTCATTAGTCACTTGTTAGCAGTTTAGTCGCAGTCTCTTGCCATGTTAAGTGTCGTTTCCTGTTATATCATGTTTATATATTATCATGCATGATTAAACTTCTAGATAGGCATGTTTATATGTATCTTGCTATGTCCTCTGAGGACATGATGATCTCTTCAGGTTTAGTGACTGCATGGAGTTAGTTAGCAGAGCGGGATGGTAGATGATTGTGATGCATGGTTCAGGTATTTGTTAGTGGTATTCCATTGTTATCCTTTCGTGCTTTACATTCCTTATGTCACGACCCGCACCTGCTACAAGGGCACGTGTACGTGACAACGCCCAGCCCTCACCGTAAAAACGGCGTGGAATGCTGTAGGTTTTCTACTCTAACAACAGTTTATATATATATCAAAAACCTATCGAGAATATGGTCAACTCCGAACGGAGGACAAGCAATGAATATATATGATTGCTCAATCACAACTCTAAGATGATAAAGTAAAGACTGAAAGATAAAGACAACAAGACGATAAAATATAACCTGTCAAGTCCAACACAAAGAATATACAAGTCCACGTCCAAGTCTCTAATACAATCCAAAATAATAGCAGTCTCAAAAGTAGCTAGAGACAAGGTCCAGTACAAAAGACCTACTCTAACTAAGCAATAGGTAAAGTCTCGTCAGGCGGAGCTAAGCCCTGCTGGACCAAAGTCTCCAAGTCTAAGCCCACTACGTCATCTGACCGTAGTAGGTACTGTAATCCCCCTCATCAGCATCTGTAATATTTTGTCAATATATCCAGTCAGGATGGAACGAGTACAATCTACTAACAACAGTTCACAAGATATGACAAAAGCTATAAGACTGTAAATAGAGAGTATATACAAGAAATCATGGAATGTGCATGTGAGTATCATGGCAAGGTAAGCTGTAAATCTAGAGCTAGGACAAGGCAAGTAAACTGATCATGGTATGTACAAGAATCAAGAATCATATATCTAGGTGTGTAAGTACTAGCTACAACATGTGTCCGGATTGGGTCTGCACAAGGTTATGATCTAGCCAATCATACGTGTGGTGTAGGACTGGCATTCACAAGGTTCACAATATATACAAGACGGGTATTGATCACACATCTACTCTAGTACTCCCCGTCCCCGACTTGTAGGCTGGATCCAAGCAAGACACGTTACGACACGGGATTCTACGAGAAGGGAGCAAGTCTCCTCGAGAATCGGTGTCCATATACTGCACAAGAACTACAAGGGGCTTGCACAAGACATACCAAGATAACGAGGAATAACATCTCATGTCGGGATCCATGAATACCAATCCGTGTGACCAATGTGTCGAGAACAAGCATATCTACACTAATTACATGAATTATAACAATCATCTTAAATTGAAAAAGTGTCAGAGAATGTACTTGCCTGTAATATGATATGATATGTCAACGGAATCCAATGCTGCATCTCGAGGACTTATAGAGAACAAGACGTATCAATACTATGTTTAGGAAATAAAGTCAAATCAAATTAAACCCTATTAAGTCATTCTAGGTCAAGACAAGTCTAGTTGGGTCAACTTTGGTCATGGGAGAGTATTGGAATTCAATCCGAACCAAACTAGGTCGAGAGTTGACTTTCAGTTGACTTTTGGTCAACGGGTCAACTCTGGTCAACTCTAGGTCAACCCTAGGTCAACCCTAGGTCAATGGTGACTAATAGTTGATTTTTGGTCAACTGCCCAAGTTTAATGGAATTTGGGACTAAATTGGGTAAAGTGTTGACCCATAGTTGACTTTTGGTCTAAAAAGTCAACCGTGGTCAACCAAGGTCAAGACTAGGTCTAGGCGACTATTTCTAATCATTACCAACCCATACAATCCATATCCAAGTCCATCTTGGACTTCGAAACTCAAATCTTGACCGTAGGCCAATATCCTAATTTATCCTTTTCTAAGGTAAATTTCTAGCCTAGGTGAAAACCAAATTAGCCTACATACGCTTGGTAAAGTGGACGTCTAGTCCATCTTACGGTCTATTGCCAATATCTAGAATATCTCGCGATACGCAATGGTACGGCGCGATACCGGCGTCATACAACCCCGATTTCAACTCGGGAGCCTACCCGCAAAGTCTAATTTATATAATCTAGGTCTCCCCCAAGTTTCATCTCATTCCGATACTCGGAGCTCGATTTCACCCTCTAACTCGATCTTTCCCCTAATCGATTTCCCACTTTCCTTTACTAATACTCTTCTTCTCATTCTAATTTCTATTCTTCTAACTCTCTTCTCCTAATTCTTCCTATTCTTCTTCTTCTAATCCCTCTTCTCATTCTTTTTCCTATCTTCTTCTAATTCCTAATTTCCTATTCTCCTTTCCCTCCTTCTCTTCTAATCTCCTTATCCTACTTCTTCTAAACTTCTTCTTATTCTTCTTATCATTCTCTTCCTCTAATTCTCTATATATATCCATCTATATATATATATATATATATATATATATATATATATATATATATATATATATAATATATATATATATATATATATATTTTTTAAGAAAGCAAATTTTATTGAGAATAAAGAAGGGCTCAAAACCGAGCACTACAGCTGATACCAAAGGCGAAAAACCAAAATGCCCTGGTAAGCAAATAAGGAAAAATAGAAAACTAGGAAGAAAGCACAAAATATAAACAGTGAAGGCGGGAACCCGAGGGACTCACCCCCGAGCCCGACTCATCGGTCCAAAGCATCCCAAAACTTGTTAGAGGTGTGAGAGCAGCACCTCTTTCTTTTGTAGATTTGTCGAATCACTTCTCTGTACAATTTCGGAGGCTGGAATGGACAATCCTCGAATCTGTATTTATTTTTGTTTTTCCATAAAACCCAAAAAACGGTGGCAGCGACGATCTGGTGCCCGTGCGACGTGTTCCAGCTGGCCAGCAGATCGTTGATGCCCCCGGTTGTGGGGACCTTCTTGCACTTGCGGTGAAGGAGAGTCCAAATGAGAGAAGCAGACTCCCCAGAAAGCAGAACGTGCTCGACGGATTCTGAATTAGGATCAGCACATCAGTGACATTTGGACGCCAGACTATACCCGAAGGATTTCACAGCATCATCCGTGGGGACTTTCCGACGCGCGACTCGCCAGATTAGAATGGACCATTTGGCCGGGATACATGAGTGCCAAAACCTGACGGAAGGGGAAGTCGAGATTTGGATGTCTCTGACGATGGCTCTGGTCGAAGCTAGGGTGAAGACGCCACTCTGGTTGGGGGACCATCTGAGCACGTCCTGAGTGTCCTTGATCAACAGATTCGAAGCGCCCAAGCTCGCCTCGGCAGCCGGGCCTAACCAATCACGCATCCGACCCCAATCCCACTCAGATGCATCATCATCCTAAAAATCTCGGATCTCGCACAGAGGCGAAGCAATCGCGTTGGGCATGAGGATGTCCGCCCCCAGCCAGCGTTCCTTGCAGGCCTGCGAATGACCGTTGCCCAGGGTCAGACGGAGGTGTGGTTCGGCGAGGATACGACCACGGATGATACGCCACCACGACGCGGAAGATCTGTTGTTAGCAGACGCCTCGGTTAAGTGACAGAATCTGGAGTATCTCGCACGCATGAACCTGGTCCAGATCGAGTTTTCTGAGCGACCACAATTTTGCTGAAAAGGCGTCGACCATGTGGGCTAGCCGGCAGAAGCCCAAACCACCCTCTTCAGTAGATTTGGCCATGGTAGCCCAACTGGCCCAGTGATACTTGTTCTTTCCTTCAAGATGGCCCCAGAAGAAATTGGCAAGGATGGATTCAATAGAGTGAAGCACTTTGGTTGGGGGCGAGCACACCGCTAGGGTGTAAATGGAGATGGACGATAGGACATGCTTAATGAGGATGAGCTTCCCCCCGGGGGACAGGGTGGCGTTGTGCCAGCCCGCTATTTTTTGGCGAATCTTGCAAATCATGTGTTCAAAAATCCCAGAGTTCGCTCTGCCGTATACCAGCGGGCAGCCTAAGTACAGGAAAGGGGGGTAAGCTATGGAGAAGGAAGTCATGGAAGACAGTACAGCTGAGTGAGTTCTATCGGCTTTATGATGGGTGTATATCACACTCTTGCTGTTGTTGATTTTCTGCCCAGAGCAGCGGGTGTAATTGGCAAGGGTTCTG
Source organism: Iris pallida (assembly GCA_029216955.1). Lineage (NCBI taxonomy): Eukaryota > Viridiplantae > Streptophyta > Magnoliopsida > Asparagales > Iridaceae > Iris > Iris pallida. The sequence goes on from JANAVB010034617.1 coordinate 20,722,542, forward strand.
ATAACCACTTCGATGGCTGCAATCGTGCCAGCAGAGAAAATGAGGATGTCGTTCGCGTACGCCAGGTGAGTAATGAGAGGGAAACCGGTCGTAGTGTGAAAGTGTTGGAAGCCGGAAGATTGCGGCATGATTTTGAGATTTCTGCTCAGGGCTTCAGCGGTGATGATGAAAATGGTGGAGGATAGGGGGTCTTCCTGTCTAACTCCGCGGGAAGCTTTGAAGAAACCCTGAGATTGGTCGTTTATAACAGTGGAGAACCAGGATTTGTTGATGGATCTGAAGATAATGTCTATGACAGGTTCCGAAAAACCGAAGCCTCTGAGCACCCAGATCATGAACTGCCAATCGAGGCGGTCATAAGCTTTTTCCATGTCCAGTTTGATAGCAACGTTCCCCCCTGGACGGGAATTTCATACACGTGATCATCTCTTGCGCCAGAAGGATATTATCGGAGATATTATGACCCTTGACGAAGTCGCTTTGTTCTTCGGATATAATTCTGGGAAGAATGTCCGATATTCTGGGGGCAATGATTTTGGAGATAATTTTGTTGGTGAAAGTGCATAGGCTGATCGGTCTGAAGTCCTTAAAAGAGTCCGGATTGCCTTTCTTGGGAATGAGGATGATGTGAGCGGATGATATAGATTTCGGATAGGTGGCACCTTGAAAGAAGGTGCTAGCGACCTCCCCGAGGTCGGACCGAATGATATCCCAGCAGGAGCGGAAGAAAACCCCGTTGAATCCGTCCGGACCCGGAGCGCTGTTGGCATTAATGGACCACACTGCCATCTTAATCTCATCAACGGAGGGGGGAACGCGGAGACCCTCGTTATCTCTATCACTGATCATCGATGGGATCTCGGACAGGAATCCGTCATCTTTAATCACAGCCTCTTTGGCGAACATGTTGGAGAAGTAGTTTGTGGCTGCCGTTTGAATATTCTCATGTTCGTCAAGCATCTGACCATTCTCATCATGGATGCGATGTATCTTGAGAGAGCTTCTGCGTCCTTTGACGCATTTGTGAAAGTAGCCAGAGTTCTTGTCCCCCTCCAGGTCCCAGGATAATCTGGCCTTCTGTCTCCAAAATTCCGATTCAACCCTGATTCTGGACTTGAGGATTGCCTTGGAGAGGTTGAGAGCGGCACGATTCTTCGGGAAGTTGCAGAGGGCAAAATCGATCTTCGCACGGGTTACATCGTCTTCCGCATCCTTAATAGCCTGAAAAATGTCCCCGAACGCAATTTTGCTCCAGATCGTGAGGGCTTTTCTAGTAGCTTTAAGTTTGGAAGCAAATCTGACCATAGGGTCCAGATGCGTGACAGAACCCCATGCCTCTTCCACGATGCTCATGAACTGAGGGTGGTGGCGCCAGAAGTCAAGGAAGCGGAATGATTTTTTGATGCAATAATGAGAGATGTTGATCTCAAGAAGGAGGGGAGAATGGTCAGATTCTGTGGAGTTCAGATGCGACAGATTGCTGATCAGACCCAAATCTGTCCAACAGTCATTGACTATGGCACGATCCAGGCGGGAGTACTGTCTACGCGAACCGTCTTGCATGTTGCACCAAGTGAACTGGTTGCCGTGGAAGGGGATGTTGGACAGATGGGCGGATAGGGCGAAGTTGTTGAAGTCCTCCATGGCCGAATGGGGGGGTCACGACCACCAGATTTCTCCTCTCTGCAGGAGACCGTGTTGAAATCACCTATGCAGAGCCAAGGCATGTCCTCGTGCGGGATAGAGGGACCTGACATAGTCTCCCAAAGAACTTTGCGCTCCGGGATGCTACAGCTACCGTGTATGGCCGACAAGATGAAGCGAGTCTTGAAGGTGGGATGTTCAACCCAACCGGAGAGGGCTTGAGGGGAGTCATTGATAATTCCAAAGCAAAAGTCGGCTGCGAAGAAGATCCAAATGTCGTGACAACCGGTAATAGCGGAATGGAATCCCAGCTTGAGTTGAATTTCTTTCATTCTTCTATGAGGGATTTTGGGTTCGATTATGACAAGGAGATCGATCCGATGAGATTTGGTCAGACTGATGACCCGATTCATAGTCTGCTTATTACCAATGCCTCGAACATTCCAAGAAAGAATGTTAGGCATTTAATGAGGAGGTAGAGGGGTTTTGCAGCTTTGCGGCGGATCTCGTGGTCATCGCCGTACGCTGCCTTTGTTTCTTGGATTTCTTCTTTTTCTTGGGACTTTTGCTGCTCGGTGCTAGAGTCCGATCAGAACTCGATCCGGCGGCTGCGGTTGCGGAGAGGGAAATATCAGAGTCTTCGTATTCCGACAAGGCGCATAGAGGATTGTCTCGATCAAGGAAACCCGCTTGCTGCGCCTGCCAAAATCTGCCGGTGAGCGGGGCGGGCGGGCGAGGGGGAGCGAAGGCCGCTCTAGGGGGGTGGGAGTGGCGGAGCATTGAGCCCCGACCACTGTAGCTCCCCTTCCCGGAAATTTTGAAATATTTTTATTTTATTTATTTTATTTAAATGGTGATTTTATCATCAAATAGGCTTATTAATTAGTTACACGATTTATTGGTTGGTAAATCTTGTATATTATTATTATTATCATTATAGGTATTATTAATATTATTTTATTGTGGTTATTGGGAATAAACTATTTATTATAAATAGTTATTATTAACTTATTCTTTATCAAAAGAATAACTATTTGTGTGTATATAGATATCTATACAAATATATAAATATAAGGGTCTATGTGTATTTATAAATAAATATATTATACATGTATAAATATATATAAATATTATATGTGTGTATTGTGTGTGTGTATTAATATATATATATATGCGTGTATATATAAATATATAGAGTATACTATAAGTGTGTGTATGTATATATATATGTATATAAATATATGTTGTGATATATAGATTATAGAGTTATACATGTATATTAATAAATGTATAGAGGGGCCGGCCCAGCCCAACCGAGCTGAGCTCGGGCTTCCCACAAGCAGTGGTTATATAGCACAGGTTAGCCACAGCCAGGCCCAACTGTCCCCCCCCCCCCCCAATTGCTGAACCCGAGCAGCAAAGCTCGACTAAACCGAGCTGTTGCAGAATATACTCGACGAGTATATATGTGAGATGAAACTCTCAAACCCTAATGAAAACACCGCACCGCCACCACCCTAGCCTGGGCGACCCCCCCAGGTCGTTGCGAGCCGCCCCGACGCTGTTTTACTTAACAAAAAGCCTTTATAACTTCAAGAAAAGAAAACAAGAAAAAGTACAAAAAGTACAAATTTGATTCTGGGAATGTATTGCTATGGAAGTATGATTCGCAAATGATCACTTTGTTCCTTGGACCACACAACGATGTTGAAGAAGCTTGCTGTCTTGAGGAAGAAGAACAACTGAAGAACGGAGGCTGTAGAAAGATATCGACGAAGTTGGCACTGATGGCACAAGTCGAATGCTTTCCTGCTCTACTTCACTTTGTTCTTGAGAAGAAGAAGTAAAAGAGAACACTCGGGAATTATAACAATTCTTTTGATTCTCTCCGTTAGCTCCCTTCTATCAAAATTAATGCTGCCATTTATAGGCTGTAAAAAGCAACCAAAACGGGCCTCTACGCTAGCTGAGAGAGAAACTGCTACCCACGTAGTGGGATTAATCCTTACGCAAGCTGACAAGTGTCCCATTATCCGGCGAAATATGAGGTATCACGTCTATGCGTCCTCGAAATTTGTGGCATGAGATACACGTATGCCATCCACGTAAAGTGGCTGAAAACAACCTTGGGTGTGAAACCCAAATAAACTTTACAAAATCAATGCGTACAGGATATACGTCACATGCGTAAAGTCCATTAGCACTAGATGAGGGTAGAAGCTACGTGTCATCTGAAAATATCTAAATCATAATTACGTGCATTAAATGCAGCGTATGGCTCTCAGCGTATAGCCCCCCTGCGTAGAGAAATCCCCATGCGTAGAGGACACGTGTAATGTGCGTAAAGCTTGCCGCCTTCAACAAAAGCTTAAGCCTCTTCGATTCTCGTGTATTACATTGTCAGAGAATATAATCAATGTAAAACTGTAATCAACATTAATTGCGACATAACAGCTTCTTGAAAGATGTGCATAATAGCGTAGAGACACATGCGTAATGCCTCATCTGCTCCTTGCGTAAAGTTTGGATCTGACCCAAAAATATCTGCGTAAAGTCTGAACCATCAATTGATTGCGTAAAGCTTAATTTGATTTTATCTTTATGCTTCTACAAAACCCCCTTCAAAGTTTTCAAATATATTTCCAATATTTGAAATACTTTTGAACAGAAGCATAAAGAATGGGATAACCAACCGTCTGCATTTCGAATTCAATGTGCACAGAAATTCTATTGTCATAATGAATTCTCATCCTTCGAGACTGAAGTAGAATATGGACCGTCAGTGGATTCCTCTATAAAAAATGAAACGATTTTAAATTTTTCTTCATCCATCAACCATGACACCGAAGGAGAAAGCCGAAGAAGAGGGGCGCAAATTGGGTTTCTATTCCCATGGTGATCCCATTCTCATGGGTAAGGAGCCAGATTCCTTTGTTTTCAATTTTGAAGACGATCATCCTCAACTAGCCAAGAACTTTCTCAGCTTCTTTGGTCTGCATGAGCGCACTTTGGAAGATCAGAAGGAGATGCTTAAGGACTTGCTGTGCCGTATGGGGATCAACGATGTGGAGGAACTAGGCGATAAGCTTAGTGAATCCATGAAGAAAAAGATATAGAATGTGTCCTCTTCTTTCTCTTTCCCGCTGTTTCTGATCTTCATTAATAAAAGTTTATTTTTGGAATGTCAGAGAACTTCATTCTTAATCTTTTTTGATTAAATCCTTTTTAGAACTTTACGCAACTGCCACGTATCAATTTTGTTTATTATAATCCAGAATTGACCATCACGATCTCATTCGGAGCTTTTACGCATATGCCACGTAGCCCACGTATATACAACTGCTCAGCATGATCTTTTTAGTACGACTTCATTCAGAGCATTACGAAAATGCCACGTATCCCACATACTGCCAAAAAGTAATCTCATACATATGATTTCTGAGAAAGTGGTACCACATATCTCTATAATCATGGTAAACTGCATAGAGAGGAGAAAATAATAAACTCACAGTAATCCCTGCGTATAGTGGCTAATTAGCCTTGGGTATTAAAACAACCCAAATAAACTACACGCGTATACTTAAGAGTGGCTAATATAGCCTTAAGCATTTAATTAGCTTAAATAAACTCTTTGCGTATAGGGAATAATCAGAATCGAGTGTAATATCTTTCTTCTTTTAACACAGTAACCAATAAATATTAAGTTTATACGAGGAATGTCTTTTCGTAAACAGTAAAAACCATCATCATAGCCATCTGCGTATCTTAGGAAATCTCAGCAGCGTAAAGCTTTAACATATAAAAAATATATGTCTCTCTGACTTCTATGTCAGATAATGATGACAGCCAAATCTCTGCATTAAATGCAGAAGAGACGGCTTGTCCCACCGCGTAAAGCTAATGGGACAGGTGTCAAGCGCGTAGAGCTCTGAACAAGTTGAAGCCTGTGTAGAGGTTGATTTGTCATGTAGTGTTGTGTAAAGGCAAGATTTTGCTGCGTAAAGCTCTGACCTGTCTTCTGCGTAAACTCAGGGATTTGAACAACCTTATCATTTTTTACACAGTATTCGGGATACTCAACCGCCATTAGCCAGAGTTTTCGAAATACATTCCTATAAATAGGCCTCTATTTCATCAAAGAAGAATTTTTATCTCTTCTCAAATTTTCAAAAACTCTTTCATCTTCTCCTCCTCAAAAATTCTTCCCAATGGCTCCAAAAAGCAAAACCGCTGCTGGCAAAGGAAAGAAGACGACTGCACCGTCGGTCGATCGTGTTGAGACACCTGCTTCTCAATCAGAAGAAACCCTAGAAATTCCTCCATTGGTGGCTGAACCGATTAAAGGTAACGATTTACCAAGTTTCGATCATTGTTGGAGACGAACTTTGATGAAATTTTTGATCGATGAAGATGAGGATGAGGTCGAGTAGATTAAGGATTTTGATCAGAACCTTAACCAAGATCATAAACCCTAAAAACTCTCACCTACGCTGTGCGTATTAGTGTAGAGATTTGGGAAAATAATGATGCCCACGTGTATACGTGTCAGCATACAAAAGGATCAATACAATACGCCCACGTGTATACATGTCAGCGTATGTAAAGATTAACACAGTATGCCCACGTGTATACGTGTCAGCGTAAAATGTTTGCTTACCAAATATGCACACATTTAATGTGTAAGCGTATAGCCTTTATACACAGATATAAAGATTGAACTTGTGTAAGACCATCTGCGTAAAAGTAATCTGCGTAGAGCTATTTGCGTAAGCTTTCGCGTTGACTCACTCGTGTAAGGTTGTCTGCGTAAATTCGTCTGTGTAGACACTGCGTAGAGTCATCTGCGTAAAACTATTTGCGTAAAGTAGTCCATTTATAACCATCTGCATAAGAGATTTTGGCTATTTGACTAACTTTACCATCTCTTTTTCTTTACAGTCAATTTACAAATTCATCCATTGGCAGAGATATTTGGTTCTCCTTGTGGAATTATGGGCTCCAATTATTTGGAAGATTTGTCACATGTTAACTTCCCACAGACCAATCCAATTTATCCTGAAGAAAGGAGTAATTTGATTACATCACAAGGGGAGAGGATGTTGTTATCTTTGATGAATGGAGAAATATTGATATCTTTAACTTTAGAGCAATATTTAAAGCCCTCATTTTTATTTGGAGATGCAATTGATAATGAATCCCAAACAAACCCAAAGAAGGAGTCCTGGGTATTCAAATTTGAAAATACGGCAATGTACCTCCCCGAAATGAATAGGGACTATCCAATTGCTGCCTTTTTTCATGCTACTCATCCCAGAAGGATGGCATGGAATCTGACTCCTTATACAAACGGCAAGCCTGGCAAAATAGTATTCAGAAGAGAACAGGCTAACTGTATGGGATACTTCACCAGTACTAGTTATAGAGGTGTAGTCCCATTCCAAGGGTTAATGCCTGGAGAAAATCCCAGTGAAGACTCTTCCTTGATCCAACCGGTCCAGATAAAAATGAACATAAACCGATTTATAAACAAAGGGGTATTATATCCTTCAGGGAATCCTAGACTCCAAGGATGGATGAATCCTCAAAATAAAAATTGGATCATGTTGACAGCCTGGGTGTTGAAGTATTTTAAATCAGAGCTGCAGACCATTGGTCTATATAATGCAGTTACTGCTACTAGTCAAGGAATCCATATAAATCACAATTTATTCCTGGCTCTGGTAGAACTGTACATCAATTCCACTGGTACCATCTCAACTCCAATTGGTGAGATGGGGTTTGCACTTAATGAAATGGAGTATATTTCAAGATTACCAATGGGAGAACTCCCTTATGAAGAGTATATCCCTACCAACCAAGAATTGGCAGAGATTCAGAAGCAGAATCCTCAGTTGGTTGAAGTATATCAAGAATTAATGTGTCACTATCTGACTTGTACTACCATGTATGAAAGTCCTTCAAATTTGGCCTATGTCAATAAATGGACAACATATTTATTCTATCACAAGAATAGACTTCTCAAGGAAGACGGAGAGAGGTTCCAAGAGAACAAGTCTCAAGTTATCAATCTCATGACCACAATGCCTGGGGATGTAATAGCTGCTTTGATGAATCAACACAAGATCCCTGACAGATATCTGTCATCAAAAACTGGTGACTTTCCAGCAGGAATAGAAACCCTCAGTTATCTTCGTCATAGCAGAAAGCACATCTCGAAGGAGGCCCTACTAGCTGGCTACTTATCCTTGTGGCTACGCAAATGGATTATTCCTGGATCTACTTCTATAGATAGAATCCATCGAGACACATTATGGCCGGCAGTACGTCTAGTTTTCAGGGCTAAATTGAGTCTGCTTCCAGCCATGGTGTGTCGGCTTCAATCTGGTTTAAGGAGTTTCAGTAATGAATTGGTTCTAGGAACTAAAGCTCGTAGCGAATTTCCTAGAGTGGAGTTACCCTTCCTGTTTTTGATGGGTTGGTTATTACTTCATAATAATCGCTTGATGTCTCCAGGCCCGGAAGATCCATCAGGGATATTTCTTCTGAAATATAACAAAGCTTCATGGAAGGTGACCTCTGTTGCTGACACTCGAGCATCATTAAATTACTCCCATGGTTGGAGTTTTTTCTGCATCCCACCCTCAGTTCCATCAAACCTTCTGGGTATACGTCTTGAAGATGGAGGTCAAGATAGAACATCACTCTCTCGACCGGCATTTAAATGGCTCTTATGCATCAGACCATCTCATTTGATGTACAGGTGTGGTGAACGCTGTATATTCGAACCTTATCTGCCGAGTAGATTTGCAAGGCAATTTGGATATGACCAGCTTCATGTTGGGAATGCTTCAACAGTCTTCAATAGCTACGGGAAGTTAGTTGATGGAGCCAGGGTTTGGCGATATTTTAGTACTGGATGCACAGGAGCCCAATTCTATATACCAACTACTTCCATTACTACTGAATTAAAAATACTACGATCATACACAATCTTCTATTCTTCTATCCGTTCTTTTTCCCCCGGATATGATTTAAGAAGAAGTCTCCGAGTCAGAAAAGAAGGAGATCCAGAAGAAGTTATTCGAGTACCAGAAGATGCCCCAGCAAATGATGCTGTTCCAGATGAATTTCTGGAAGTTACTGTCACAGATAAGGAAGAAGCTCCTGTACTTACTGCTAAAGGTGGGAAGAAACGGGGATCATCTTTGACAATTAGTTCCCCCAAGAAAAAGAGGAGAGCCATAAAAAGATCGCTTCTCCTGGATGAGCCAGAATTTGAAGAGGAAGTTTCTAATGTCAATCTTCCATCAACCATAGATCCTGGGGTAGGATCTTCATCTGCAGTTGTACCACAGGTTCAATATCTGGGCTCTACAACTGCTACTCATGCACCAATTGCAAATGAACCAGCTATTCCTCCACAGGTAGCTGTTTCTCAGCTGATAACTGTTACTACCACAGTTTCAGAGATTACTCCAAATATAGAGTCTTCTACAGCTCTTCTTGAAGAAAATGTAGAGTCTTCCACAGCTCCTTTTGAAGAAGGTTCTTCTGTAGCTCCAAGGACTATTGCTGAAGACATTGAGTGGGATACTCCCATTGAGGATGAACCCATTCCCTCTGATGAACCAGCTTTAGATTTGGGTGAGGATGATTGGGAGGATATGGACTCTGATGATGATTTTTTATCAGGTCCAAATCTTTCCTTTATATAAAATATATTTTATTCATATGATCAGATATTATAACTATTTCATTTATTATTTTCTTTACAGGGACATGTTCCATACTCAAGAAAATCATTTCTTCTGTCAAGAAAGCTACTCTTCAGAAGGTTACTCCTCCTGTTGAACCACATGTAGAAGAAATTGATGATTCAGATGAGGAAGATTCCGAAACTGAAAAATCAATTGAAAAATCTTCTGAAGAAGTTCCCGCAGAACCATCTTCTATTGTTCTTAAGAAAGACTCGGCTGTTGTTATGAACCTAACAGAATTTGAACAATCAGCTACAGATGTTGCAGCTCTGAATGTCATAAACATAATGGAGGAGACTCCAGTTAATATTGAAGAATCAGCAACCGAAGATACCGTGGTTACAGCTGCGGAAATTGAAGTCACAACAGGAACACTTTCTACTGATATAGCACCAGTTCCTGTAGAAACAGTGTCTGAGCCTGCTCCTGTCATTGAAGTGAGCCTCCCTCTTGCTTTAATTCGAACATCAGCTCCAGAGATAGCTGTAGAAGTTACAAGTATGGCTGCTACAAATATGACGATTGAAACTTCTATCCCAGCAACTACTCCAATATTGGCTCCAATAGTACAAGTTCTTACTGCAGAAGCTACTACAGTAGCAACTTCGAGCTTTTCTTTGCCAATAAGAATGACAACAAGTGTAGCTACTCCAAGCTCGATCAATGATATGAATTTTCTAGCCCAAGTTCATACTGATACCTTCTACACCACCTTGATAACTTTGACCAAAATGATTTTGAGGGGGAGCTATCAGTATAAAGATTTGAAGGCCACAATCACCCCGGTTATTGGAAACGTTGCCATATTCCATAGTACCGAGAAAGCCACAATGTTGCAGGCCATAGTTGAAGGTCTTGAGCAACCTTTACAAGAATATGAAGAAATTTATCATGGCACTATAGAGAGTTTTATTCAAACCGAATATGACACTCTAACTGCCGAATACACAGCTCGAGAATTATCATTTCAAGAAGCTCTCCAGGAGTATAATGCCAAAGTTGCACAAGAAATAGCTTTTCTTTATGGAAGCAAACCTCTGTTAGAACAGCACCGAATTACTTATGAAAAATCACATGTACGGCTTTTGGAGCAGGAAGACAAAATTCGTGAGGCTGAAGCTGTATTGGCTCGTTTGAAAGAGGAACGAGAACAAATAATTGCTGAACGAAATAAATCTTTGGCCCAAGGTTCTGTTTTGGAAGAACAGATTTGTGGTTCGGAGAGTACCCTCAAAATTCTGAATGATGCAAAAGAAGGGTTAGTTATGAGTTTTACGGAGCTTTCTCGTAAATATTCTGAAGAATCAAAGCGCAAAATTGCTTCTCAAAATGCACCCATCATTCGAGAAAGAAGAATAGCAGAACTGAGAAAGATGATCGAGGACATGATCACTCCTCCTTTGTAAAATTTGTAAAAGAATTTCTTTCTTTCTAAACTTTTCTTCCATGCTGATGTAATATGTCAATCATATGAATGACACATTTTGGATTTTTTTGTGACTCTATCAAAAATAATAGAGGTAGGACAATTATCAGAGGTATTATGGACGTGATAAGCCTTCACAAATAAATTACATCTATCCAAAGATAGCTAATCTTACTCTTTGTAGGGTATACAATACTGTCAGAGGTAAATATGGACATAACAGATTGGACTAACCCGAAAAAGTATATAAGTATCTATGGACATGATTAACATCAGCCAGGAAGAGAAAAAATAAAGAAAAACTCTCTTAAACAAGTCGTTTGAGATTTTCAAATCAACCGGCCATAAAGAACGTACATTTATTTCGGCAACTTCTTTTCTAATCCATAGAAATAAATAGATGAACCCGATGAATTTGTAATTAATGGATGAACCGGATGAATTTGTAATTAATGGATGAACCCGTCAGTTTCGAGAAGACAGATTGTTTCAAATTCCAAAAACCATCCATTAACATTCGTCCATAAATAACTCTTTACTATAAATAGTTTAGAGTTTTCTTATAAAGTATCATTCTCTTTTATTTTTCTTTTTTTTTTTTTTTTTTAATCCAAAGAAGCAAAAATGTCTTCCAAGGACGTGCCACAAAAGACCGAAGCCTCTGAGAAAGCGATCGAGAAGACGATTGAGACAACCCCCATGGAGCCGTCTCCGCACAAAAAGGAAAAGACTGGCGAAAGTTCTTCTACGCCAAAACCACCCAAGGACATTCTTTCTTTCTTAGTGGAGCCAGGAGAAACAGCCGAGGAGGAAGCGCTGAGGATGGTTGCTCGCAAATTTTTTGTGAGTTCAGGCAATGATGTTTTTGACGCATTGGCTGATTATGTATTCAACAATGAAGGCAGCGGCCCTGGTCCTCGTTCTTAATCTTTTGTATCTGAATTATAATATGATAAATAAAAGAGTTTTTATTTTATTATGTCTCTTTTTTCTTTATACATAATATTTCTTCAGAAATTTGCCATTGATGGGCATCATAAGTAAATCTCCATTAGGCTTAGATAATCTATACGCCCCATTGGAAAACACGGTCTCAACAACATAAGGACCTTCCCATTTAGCTTGGAATTTTCCTTTACTTTTGTGAGTCATAACCATAGGTCTTCGGACAGCTAGAACCAACTCTCCAACTTTAAATATTCTCTCTTTGACTTTACGATTAAAAGCTCGAGAGATGCGTGCTTGATATAATTCAATATGTTGTTGCGCTTGAAGACGTTTTTCATCCAAACCTTCAAGTTCTTGAAGCCGCAATCGATCATTGTTCTCTGAGGTTAGCTCATTGGCAATAGCTATTCTAAGAGATGGGATCTGAATTTCTAAGGGAAGAACGGCTTCACATCCATAAACCAACGAGAATGGCGTAAAACCAGTTGGATTTCGGACCGTTGTACGATATGCCCACAAACATTCTCCAAGTTTCTCATTCCAATCACGTTTATTGGAAGAAACAAACTTTTTGAGAAGTTTGATAATCGTTTTATTAAAAGCCTCAGCTAAACCATTAGCAGCTGGGTTATAAGCTGTAGAAGCCAGATTCTGAATTCGGTTCTTTTCATAGAATTTATAAAATGAATGGCTAGCGAATTGTGGTCCATTGTCATGGATTATCCTTCGGGGAATCCCAAAACGATAAATCACATGATGTTTAATAAAGCTAATAACATTGGAAGTTTTCACCTCAATCAAAGGAATTGCTTCCGCCCATTTAGAAAAGTAATCGGTTATAGCGAGGATGAACCGATGTCCTTTAACAGAAGGGGGGTTGATAGGGCCAATTATATCCATGCCCCAAGCTTCGAATGGCCATGAGGCTACCGTGGGATGAAGAAATTCAGAAGGTTGATATATAAAGTCTGCATGAATTTGACAGGCTTTACACCTCTTTGCATAATCTATAGCATCTGCTACCATTGTAGGCCAGTAATACCCCATTCTAAGAACACGGTCTTGTAATTTTGGACCAGGTTGATGTGCACCACATACTCCATCATGAGCTTCACGGATTGTATGTTTAGCTTCATTTTCGGAAAGACATCGTAACAAAAGCCCGTCATAAGAACGACGATATAGTATATTCATAGAAGTGTCATAATAGAATCGGAATGATCGTCGCTTGACTGATGCCGCTTCTTTAGGATCTTCAGGTAGAATTCCATAGACAGCATAATCTATGAATGGACTTCTCCAATCCCTATGTTGAGGAGTTAATTCTGAAGCATAACTGTGTTCAATATGTAAGTTATTTTTAATATAGAATAAATCCCGATCTAACAAAATTATTGAATTTTGTCTTCTGATTGGAACTGCTAGATCTGCTGCTAAACTAGCAAGGGCATCAGCTTCTAAATTTTGAGAGCGTGGCACGAATTCTATGAAGAATCCTTTGAACAATAGAGCTAGTTCAATCACTGCCTGATGGTAAGGAATTAAGTCAGGATTCCTGACTTCATAAGTTCCTCTGACCTGATTGATGATTAGCTGAGAATCTCCATAAACTTCTAAGAACTCAATGTCCAGTTCTTTTGCTACTTGAAGACCAATTAACAAAGCATTGTACTCAGCTACATTGTTTGAACAAGGCTTATTGAGTGAATAGGCACGGTATATAACTAGTTTATCAGGAGACACCAAGACTACTCCCACTCCAGAGACAATATTGCCCTTGGGTCCGAATCGCGAGGCTCCATCAAAATACAGTTGCCAAATATCATCTTCCATAGTCATATTGCAATCTGCAACTTCGTCAGGAATGTCCTCATATAGCTTGGAAGTTTCAGGAATAGGGTGAGCAGCCAAGAAATCCGCTAATGCTTGACCCTTCACTGACTTCTGTGGTACATAAACCATATCATATGGTGTAAGCAACATCGCCCAAGTAGCTAATCGAGAATTAAGGATACTTGGTTTCTTCATTAACATTCGAATAGGATTTATCCTAGATATAACATGAATAGTCTGTCCTGTTACATAATGTCGTGTCTTTTGAATAGAAAAGACTAATGCCAGACATTCTTTTTCTACTGGGGTATACCTATGTTCAGCTCCGACCATCATTCGACTAAGATAATAAATTGCCTGTTCATGACCTATATCACTTTTTTGTGCAAGAAGAGCACCAAGAGAGTGATCCATTGCCCGAACATAAAGCAAGAATGGCTTTCCCATTATTGGAGGGACCAGAACAGGTGGATTTGTGAGATACTGCTTAATGTCATTGAATGCTTCCTGACAAGCTTCATCCCAAACAAATGATACACCTTTCTTCATTAAACGGGAAAAAGGCTGACATCTTCCAGAAAGATTTGAAATAAATCTTCTGATGTAAGCAATACGACCCTGAAAGCCACGGAGTTCTTTCAGATTTCGTGGAGGACGCATTTCAAGAATTGCCTTGATTTTATCTGAATCCACGTGGATGCCATCAGAGGTGATCACAAATCCCAAAAACTTGCCACTAGAAACCCCTAAGAAAGATTTAGTAGGGTTCATTTTCAACTGATGTTGACGCATCAAGTCAAACACTGTCTTCAAATCTTGAATATGATCATTTTTTGACCGACTTTTAACGGCAATGTCGTCTACGTAACATTCTACTGTCTTCCGTAGATGTTTTTTGAAAAATGTTGCTCATGGCTCGTTGATATGTAGCTCCGGCATTCTTCAAACCAAAGGGCATAACTGTATAACAATATACCCCTAAAGGAGTACGAAAAGCAGTATGTCTTTCATCTTCAGGATGCATCTTGATTTGATTATATCCTGAAAATCCATCCATGAAAGACATGCGTTCAAAACCACAAGTATTGTCCACCATGACATCTGTGATTGGAAGAGGAAATTCGTCTTTTGGACAGGCTGTATTAAGATCTCGAAAATCTATACAAACTCTGACTTTACCATTCTTTTTCATGACGGGCACTATGTTAGCTACCCAATCAGGATGTTGTTCTTCACGAACAAAGCCACAAGTAATCAGCTTTTTGACTTCTGCTTCGATTGCATCCATCATGTCTGGTCTAAAACGCCTTTGTTGTTGCTTCACTGGCTTAGCATTAGGAAATATATTGAGTTTATGAGTAGCTATTTTGGGATCCAGACCCGGCATATCCTCATAGCTCCAGGCAAATATATCAATATATTCTTTTATCAATGTTATTAATGCCTCTCTTTCATCTTTAGAAAGATTCTTGCTAATGAATATTGGCTTAGAAGTATTTTCATCACCTACATCTATCTGAATAACTTCGTCTTCCGTAGGAGGTTGTCGTTGTTCAAACCGCAATTCCCATTGATTATCCATCTGCTGAACCCAAGGATCATTTTCGAATGACTCAGACTCATTATCAGTTTGAACCATATTAACAGAGAAGATTTGTTCAGCTTCATCATACTGATTCTCTTCTGAATCAGAGGATTGTGACGTACTGGAGGAATATTCCTCTTCATCTTCATTATTCACTTTATGTGCATCATATCCTAAACCGTATCGGGTTTTCTGATAAAATGGATCTCCACGTAATGGCATCCGTCTACCTTTTCCCATATTGAGACCCGGCATAGTTTTCAAATCATATCCCATTTTCTGAATGATCTTTTGAGATTGTTGGCTATATCTATTAATTCTGATATTTCCTTTATCCTTCTCATCAAGATCATTAGTTTGTGTTATGGGAATATTCCTTGCTAAACCGAATACAATCTGTCGTTTGTAAGTTTTGGTAGAAGGAATCAAGAAATATGATTCTTCCTGCTGTTTATAGGCTATACAAGCTTGAGATGATGATGTAACAGGTAAGAGATAGGGTTCATATTTCAGGAATTTCTGAGCATATGGTCCTACATCAATGTGTGGAGGAAAAGAGTTTTCCTTATGATCAACATATAAAGTATCCTCTGAAAAAGAAGTTAAAAAAGCTTTGACATCCATATACTCCAAAAGAAAATCTTCATTAGATTGAATAAATACATGCCCAGTATTTACATCATTTACAGACTTCTTTACATTAGACGCTGATGTACTAGCATCTTTCTTAGGCGTAGATTTGCCAAGGTTGATAACCAATGGCTCAGGATCAGTAGGACGGGATGTACGTCCTTTAACTTTGATGATCAAGGGCTGGTCATTCATGTCAGTTCGAATTTGACTTTTGACAGGGATCTTCAAAGGCTCTTCAGATGCGATTTGAATTTTACCTTTAACCTTTATTACCAAAGGCTGATCATCAACTGTCTGAGACTGAGTTTGTCACTTGACTTTGATTTTCAAAGGTTGGTCTTCTACTGGTTCAGAGCTTCCAGCAGATGATTGATCTTCCAAGGAAGGTTTGTCTTCAGCAATCTCAGAGATCTCCTTCACATATTCCTCTTTATAGAGTCGTGCATCCATGAAATAAGCTTCAAGGTTCTTGAAAGGTTCAGAATCAGCAAACTCAGTTTTTACGTTCCCCTGTGAGTCTACATATTTGAAGCACTGATGAAGGGTAGAGGGTACTATATTATTCTCATGTATCCAAGGTCTTCCCAACATGATATTGTAGGATACATCGGAGTTAATAACATAGCATGTCACTATTGTCCGGAGATCTCCGATCTGGATCTTCAAACGAGTCTTTCCCAAAGGTTTGCTCCTGCCAGCATTAAAACCAACAATAGTTGTGTTAGTATAAGTTAAATCACTGGTAGAGATTCTCAATGGTCTCAGCATGCTTTGGAGAATAATGCTGATGGAAGATCCCGTATCTATGAGGATCCTGTCCACCTCAGTCATTCCAATATACCCTGTATAATACAAGGGCCTGTCATGACGATTGTGGCCAAGTAACATGTCATCCTGTGTGAAGGTAATGTTTGGAAGAGTTTCCATCACACTATGACATTGAGGACAAGATGGAGACGTACTATCAGGAGCTTTAAGTTGGGCCAAACAAGAATCTGCTTGGAGCAAAGCCTCGCTCAAAGCTTCCCTACTATCCTTTGAGAGACGAAGTAATTCAAAGATAGAAAGTCTCGCCGGCGTATTTGCCAGTTGAGCTAAAATGTCAAATTTGTAGGGTTTCATCATCCCCTGACTTTGGTTTGACTTCAGAGGTACATCAAAGCGTACTGCTCGTTGTTTCCCCTTCTCATTGCTGACGGTTTGGAAGGCTTCTGATTAATAGGCATTTGAGAAGAGGTAGGTTGATTTGGAGGTTCAACCGTATCTTCCATTTCTTTAGAAGTTTCTTCATAGTCTTTAAGATATTCTTTTCCGGACCTTGTTCCGGTAAGAACTTCTTCTGCAGACTCAGGAGATACTACTACCATATTGCAGGTTGTAGTTTTCTTTCCCTTTGGTCTTTTCTTATGAGACTTTTTATGCTGGATAGGGATCTCACATCCTAATCCAGTAGTGCTCTTCTGAGATTGCATTTGTAAAGGAAACCGTATCCCTTTGCCATAGTTTAATCCTTCGGCTTTCTGGAAATCATAACCCATCAACTTCATGAGGCGCACTGATTGTTGGCTATAGATATGCATGGGAATAGAACTTCCAGAAGATGCTTCAGTAGTATTTGGAGTATCAAAAACAACAATTTGTGACTCCGGCATTGGTGAAACTTCATCGAATAAAAGAACATCAGAAGTGCTTTGAGTCTCAGCAACATGAGTTCTCAACTCAGGAGGTGGTGGAATTCCAAAGGGTGCCTTTTCATATGCAGCAAAGATTTGCTGAGCTCTATATAAAGGCACACTGCACATAGCTATTTGTTGCTGATGAGTGAGTTTCAATTTGACAGGAGGGGCTAGGCTTGGAGGACATATGTTAAGACCTCTTAATCTCTCCTCCAAAGGGATACCACCCCATAGATGATCAAGATTATCATAGTCTTCAGATATAACATGAGAGATCATGTTACAAGAAAAAACATCTTTATTTTTCTTGGATTTAGAAGTTTTACTTTCTTTCTCCAAATCAAGTATTAAATCGGGATGTACCCACATGATTTCCCCATTTTTCAAAGTAAGAGGGACTAATCCTTCAACTTGATCTCTGGCTGGTGGAAGATTTACAATTTCCAAAGTAGCTTTAGGGATTGGAATTACTCCATCAGGAATTTGTTGTGGAGGGAAATCTCCAAATTGTATAGAAGTCATGTTCGTTGTGACAGTGTGATCATCATTAGTTAATGAAATGACTTTAGCATTGATCAATTCTTGAATTTTCTTCTTCAAGACATAACATGCTCGAGTGGGATGGTTAATGTATCTATGATAGATACAGTACTTGGGATTATCAGTCAAATTGACCTCATCAGGTCGTTTAGGGTCTGGGAGTTGGAGTTTGCCACTCTTCATCAGACATTCAAATATACTTGGAATATCGCTTTCATCGAAAGAATATTCCTCTTTTGGTTTCGATGGCTCAGCATTAGTTGGTACAGGTTTATTTTTAGAAAGGTTTACCACTAGTGTCTCCTTTCCTTTATCTCCTTTTCCACCACCTTTATTGTTATGACTTGGGCCAGCAGATGGCTTCTTTCCTTTATCTTCGGAGGTAAACATAATTCCATTTTCTCGTGCTAATCGGCCGTTATCTTCGGCTGAAGCAGCAGCCATAATAAAAGAAGGCCAATCAGTGAATTGAGTGGGTCCAATAAAGACAGCAATGGTGGGATGCAGGTTCATCTTGCATGTATCAATCAACGCTGCATCTGGCATCCCAGGAGGCAATTTTAGAGTCGCTTGTCGAAATCGATCAATAAATGCCCGGGCTTCCTCTTTATCTCTTTGTTTAATTGCTATCAAGGAGGACATGTTCATGTCCATTCCTACTTCGTAAAAGCGAGACAAAAACATTGCTTTGAATTCTTCAAATGATGATATGCAGTTATCAGGTAAACTACGATACCAATCATAAGCAATGCCTGTCAGATAACCAATAAAAGCTCTAGTGAGGAGGGCGTCATTTTTTTCCAAATGAATAGTCATCATTTCAAAATGATTTATGAATTGATTTGGAGAAGTTTTCCCATCAAACAAAACTATGGACGGTGGTTTATATTTGGAAGGAAAGGGAACGTCATTCCAGTAGGGAGGATATGGCTGTTTAATCCCCAATTTTTGGAGATGAGTTTTATGCTTCATACTCTCCAATTCTGCTTTTAATTCTCTTACTTCCTGCAATATACTATTGGATTGGAGAGTAACAGGAAGGATTGGAACTCCCATCTGAGGAAGTGGTGCATCTTCTGGATGAAGAGGTTCAGGAGATGCTGAATCCTGGTTAGCAATGGGTTCAGGATTGTTCAGGGGTGTGTCTACCCCCTGCCCATCCTGGTTTGGTGTGATTACCTGAACTGGAGGTGGAACTGTATGCTGAGCTGTTAAAGTTTGCTGCATGTTTTGCATCATAGCCATTAGCTCCTTCATGGTTTGTTCGACTACAATTAGTCTTTGTTCTGTATTACCGGAAGATTCCGGTTCATCACCAGCAACATAAATTTCTGCCTCTTTTGAACTTACGGATGGACTAGTGTAGAGATTAGAGCCCACACTATCAGTTTCAGAATCAAAATTCTGAATACCCCCAGCCTCAGAATCTGAAGTGGGTATCATAGTTTGACGATTCCTTGATCGTGTATTTTGATAAACACCTTCAAAATTGTCAACGATTCTGTTAAATCTCTGTTGACTTGAAGTCTGAGACGAGTTACGTCTCGTTCCTCTTCGTCTAGGTATGTGAGAAGCCATATTAACAGAAGCATATGATAACTCAAAATCACGTTCATCATGTTGTTGAGACACATTATAGTTTAATCGGTCAAAAACAGACCGCTTCGTATTAGAGCAACAACATTTTATTACAATTTGATGACTCTCGCGAGTGATGATCATCACGAGGGAGAGTCATAGGGATATTCCTGTCACTACGCTTCTGATTTAACACTTGGCGTAAGTCAGCAGTAGGAGAAGGCAACATCTTCTTCTTCTGATTTGGAGCACCAAACCTTTGAGCCCCATGAGTATAAAGTGAATTGCTGACTTCATTGGCGTAAGTAACTGGATTCTTCTTGGCCTGAAGTTGTACACGCAAGTCAGAAATTGGCTTTTGTGCACAACGTTTGCCATCAACATCACGTGTAATCCTGAGATTAGGAATTCTGCGTGGTGTTTTGTTTGGAATTTGTGGGTTAAAAGTCGAAGTTTTGCCCAAAAACAAACGGAATTGTCTACGCTGTTTTCAACAGGAGACTGTTTGTTACGCTGTGTGCGTAGAGATGAGTCTATTTTGCCAGAAGCAGGAGACTTTCCCTTACGCGCAAGACGTAAAGTATTGGTGTCTACCACGTCAATGACGGGAGACGTACCCTTATGCGAGACAGGAGTATCTGCCACGTCGAAGACGGGAGATTTTCCTTTTCGCGCAGGGTGAGTTGTCACAATGTCTACCACGCCAAAGGCGGGAGACTGACCTCTGCGAACAGAGTTAGAGCCTGCCATTGGGACTACCACGTCAATGACGGGAGTCTCAGCAACAGGAGTGGGAAGAATCCCATCAGACTGTGAGGAAGGCACATGAGATTTAGGCATCCAGACTTTTCGTACCTTACGCGACTTCAACATTTTGGAGTGGCGATTGCCACCCCCAGTATGAAGCATCTCCTCATAGGCAGTCTGGTCGAAAGAAACGACCAGAGTCTTCTTCGTCGAGCCGATCGACGCATCGTCGTGTTGAGCAATTACTTTCTCATCAGAGGAGAAAGTCGTCCCCAGCAGAGTCGTCATTTTGTTTTACTTAACAAAAAGCCTTTACAACTTCAAGAAAAGAAAACAAGAAAAAGTACAAAAGTACAAATTTGATTCTGGGAATGTATTGCTATGGAAGTCTGATTCGCAAATGATCACTTTGTTCCTTGGACCACACAACGATGTTGAAGAAGCTTGCTGTCTTGAGGAAGAAGAACAACTGAAGAACGGAGGCTGTAGAAAGATATCGACGAAGTTGGCACTGGTGGCACAAGTCGAATGCTTTCCTGCTCTACTTCACTTTGTTCTTGAGAAGAAGAAGTAAAAGAGAACACCGGGAATTATAACAATTCTTTTGATTCTCTCTGTTCAGTCCTTTCTATCCAAATTAATGCTGCCATTTATAGGCTGTAAAAAGCAACAAAACGGGCCTCTACGCTAGCTGAGAGAGAAACTGCTACCCACGTAATGGGATTAATCCTTACGCAAGCTGACAAGTGTCCCATTATCCGGCGAAATATGAGGTATCCCGTCTATGCATCCTCGAAATTTGTGGCATGAGATACACGTATGCCATCCACGTAAAGTGGCTGAAAACAACCTTGGGTGTGAAACCCAAATAAACTTTACAAAATCAATGCGTATAGGATATACGTCACATGCGTAAAGTCCATTAGCACCAGATGAGGGTAAGCTACGTGTCATCTGAAAATATCATAATTACGTGCATTAAATGCAGCGTATGGCTCTCAACGTATAGCCCCCTGCGTAGAGAAATCACCATGCGTAGAGGACACGTGTAACGTGCGTAAAGCTTGTCGCCTTCAATAAAAGCTTAAGCCTCTTCGATTCTCGTGTATTACATT
>JANAVB010034617.1:20744036-20801536 GCA_029216955.1 Iris pallida
CAGCCCGCGCACCCCCATCCCTCCAACGCTTCCCGCCCCCTCCCACCGCCCCTCCACACCCCCGCCACCGCCGCCACCGCCCCCCGCAGTCGACGCCGCCCGCAGCCCCCGACGCCCGGCCCGCTGACACCACGACCACCGCGCGCTGCGCGAGAGAGAGAGAGCGAGGAGGAAAGAGAGAGAGAGAGAGAGAGAGAGGGAGAGGGAGAGGGAGAGGGGATTACCTTTGGGAGAGAGAGAGGAGAGGGGGTCGCCGATCACCGCCGCGGGAGAGAGAGGAGAGGGGGTCGCCGATCGACACGCGAGGGAGAGAGAGAGAGAGAGAGGCGAGAGAGTGAAATTTGGGAGGAATAAAAAGTTCCCCCCGTCGTTTCAATTTAAGTCTGGAACGTAAATTTAGGAGAGAAGTAGCGACGAATTATTCCGTCGCTAATGCGTCAGTAAATCTCGCGCGAGTAGCGACGGATTATTCCGTCGCTAAGTCGTCAGTAAATCTTGCGCCAATATTTTAGGCTTTTGCCGCCAAATATGCGACGTTCTAGCGACGGATATAAAACCGTCGCTACTTGGCCGACTACCTATCGACGGCATAGCGACGGATATGGACATAAAAAATAAAAAAAATTGTCCACTGCTTTCCGTCGGTATTCCGTCACAAATTCGTCGGTGATCCGACGGTGATAGCGACGGAAAATTTCCGTCGCTAAATGGCCGTCGCTAAAGTACTGTAATTTGGTAGTGACGTCTCCCCAAATCCCGTCGTCGCCGTCATCATCTTCACCACGTCTATCGCCACTCCAACACCATAAAAATCGTGTCCCCATGTCCGTGTCCCCGCTCATCATCGCCACCACCATCATCTTCGACCCCCACCACCAGCAAGATCGCAGAACCCTTCGCCGTTCTCGGCCAGAACAGCAACCCACTAGATAGCTATCGTCAGTCACATTACCAAAATCCCGAACCGACCACCGGAGTGGCCACCCCTTGCCACGCACCACCACCACTAGCCACCATCGACACCACAACAAAAAAAATAGAGAAAGGGGGAGAACCCTCACCTTCGTAGCGATCCCGATTGCGAGCGCCCACCTCTGCCGCAGCTGCGCGAACATCCCCACATCCGCCACGAACCACCGCCCAAGCCCGGTGCTGGACCGCAGGCGTCTGCTCTCCGTCGCTCCTCCGGAATAGCACCGCCGCCTGCCGCCTTGATTCCCGCCCGCGCACAGCCGGCCCAGCCGTCGCCGAGCCACAGCTCCCACCGACCCGGCTTCCACTTCCTCCAACGCCGCGTCGCCGGCCACTGGCGCCGAAACCGTCGGAGTCGCCCCCTTCTGGTAAAGACCCTCATCTCCGCCCCTTCTTTTTCTTCTCCCCCTCTCTCTTTCTCTCTCTCTCTCTTCCTCACTATACTAAATTGGGGGGGGGAGATAATTGCTGTAGTGTTTTGAAGGATTATTATTATTATTACTATCATCATTTATATATTAAATACTGTTATTATTAGAATTATAGTTGTATATATTATTTTTCCAGGCTTCTCTTTTAAGAACAACCATTCATATTATTATCCTTATTTTATTATTAGCATTATTATTATTAGTATCGTTATTAGTATTATTAATATATTAAAATTTTTGTTATAATTATGACTTTTATTAATTTGTTTTATTAAATAAATAGGCAATATTTTCTAAAAATTTATTTAAATATTTTTTTTTGACTAAGGAAAGGTTAGCTTTCTAAAAATTTGTACATTTTACCACTTACAAGTTTACCAGTAGACGATTTCCAAATATTACAAATGATTATTACTTTTAACTACTAGTTTTCTCTATAAAATTATTTTTACAAAAACTATGGTATTTTCTTACAAACGAGTTTTCAATCTCTAAGTATTGGTCTAAAAACCTATTTTATTAATAAGGTTAGTTTCTGGTATTATAAATATTTCTACACAAATTTCCTCAAATTATCTTGATTGCGACTGATCATCTTTCCTATTTCCTCGCGACTTGGACCTCGGCACCATGACTATGGCTATTGGACCATGCTGTACTTTTCAGATTATCGCACACCAGGCGTAATGGAAGGCAAGATACCTTGCCATTATAGTGTTTATATTCAGTCTGCATTTTTATTATATATCACTGTTCATTTATTTTTAGTTCTTGATTACTGCCTGCTCAGTGATATTACTTGTTTCTGTTATTTACCTTTGATATGGACTTAGAGTTAAGGGTCTACCACTAGCTTAGTACATTGCATAAACTTTGACACTGTTGTGCCACGAGATGTGTGAGTTATGAGTAGCATATAGTCTACGGACTTGCGTGTCGGCTGATCACTGATGCGTGTAGGACGTGCGTTAGGTCTAACTGTCAATAGTTGTATGTTAGAAGACTTGACGGTTAGTAGTAGTACATGGTCGTGGATGCAACATGATAGGTGCATTGGATGAGAAGGACATTACCTGACGTATGGGCTTCTTTGCACTCTCCTATTACCTGTGCGCTCCGCTAGAGCGCAGGCTCCAGGTACCCTTTGACGTTTTCCAGGACGTTATGGACGTAGCCCCTTGCACATGATGCCCTTGACGATCTCGGACGTTACGGACGTAGGCCCCTGGTGCCCGGTATGGGGACTATGCCGATCCTATTTACAGCCAGGGCTCATGCGTCGAAGGATTGTTTCTCAAACTGCATGTTCACTTTAGTTGGTTAGTTTACCTTATTTATGTCTTGTCACTTTCTTTGATTGTGGCATATTTTATATTCAGTATTATATGGTATGTTGATGTTGTTACGTCCCTCTGAGGACCTGGTTATCTCACCAGGTGTGTGTTCGTGATTTCTTGCAGGTGCTCTAGCTAAGGCCATGACTTGCGCTCTATTCATCGAGATGTTGCTCTTGGATCGTGTAACACCCAATTTTCCAAATGAGGGCAATTTTGAAATTTTATAATTATAATTATTTAATAATGATATTTAAATCATATTGATTTTTGGTGATTTTTAATTAATTTAAAACTATTTAAAATAGTGATTTATGATTTTGATGGTTAGCTAGCTAAACCCTAGTATTGCTAAGCCTAGAGACTAACCATGACCAAAGGAGCCTAGTCATGTGATTAGGAATTCAATTTACCAATTTTTAGCCTAAGGGTATTTTGGTCATTTTGGCAATTTTGTGAATTTGTAATTTATATTAATTAAATATTGTGCTAGTCTTTTGGTGGAGCCTTAACCTATAAGTTAACCTAACCTAGATTAGTCATGAGGTTAAAATTAGGGTTAGAACATTCCTACTAAGTGCCAAGGTTAGTAATATCTAGATATTATTAGAGAAGATATTTCCTTTTAGGATTATGTAAAAAGAAGCCTTAACCAATAGGAAACCTTGGAAATTGGTGGAGTGATCCTAACCACTCATAAAACCCTAACCCTACTGATTTCAAAGCCACAAGACCCCCCATATAAAGTCACATTAACAAAGCCTTGGCCTCTTTTACAAACCCTAGAAAGCCCTACCTTGTTCTTCCCTAAAACTCTCCCCATTAATCCAAATTGAGCCCAAATTGAGTCAAATCAATTGCATCATCCTCCCCAACAGTAGAGGATACTTGTGGGGGCTTGCTTGCAAGGTTCAAGGACGATTGAACCGTAGAAAATCGAAGAAGACATCGAATCGAGGCTCTTTACATTGAGATTCTAGCTCTCAATAGGTAAACCTATCTACACCCATTAAAATCATGATTTTTCTTCATAGATGCATTCATTTAGGGTTCCCCTAGGTGTAGCCCAAGTTTGGTAGAAATCCGTGTCCATTTCGTGTCCGTATCGGACACGTATCGGTTTATTAATTGAGTGTTTGATGAAATGGTTGAATGAAATGAATGCTGTCAATTTTCAAAACTAATTACATGATTTTGTAGCCCTATACATGCAGATCACAAAACCCTAGGACTGAGCACGTTTTCGAGCCGTGTCCGTGTCCAAAATGGACACGAACACGCTGCACGACACTGTCGTGCAGTGTCCTGCTGCTCGATCAAGATTTCTCCGTGTCTGTGTTACTTAGACACGTGAAAATTGACACACAGCTAGGGGACATGACTGACATGTCATTCCCAAAGTTTCGTGTCAATTGATAACGTGTCGGACACGATATTCGCGGTGCACTGATCTTGAACACAGACACACGCGCGCGGAAATCCACACTGATATGCCTCTGTATCGTGGACACGCGACCTCGTGGACACGATACAGACACTTGTATCCCTATCCCTATACCTACCCTAGGGTTGGACACGAGCACGAGACTCTAGGTTCGACACACGAGTCCCTAGATCGCCTTGTACCTGTGCACGATGCTGCCCATGTGCAGTTCAGTACACACACTGACACTTGGTTTTTGGACACTGTTTGGACACTTGGTGGGACACGAATGACTTAAGGGACACCTACACATATGTGACATGATTTACCAACCCTCACCTTGTTGTAACATGTTTTAATATTTGAAATTCGAATATGTTTTGGGTTCAATGGGTAGGGCTCTGATACATTGATGCTTAAATTATCATGTTAGACTCCTATATGTTTTTATTCAGTGATTGATGAATATTGTGATGTATTAACATGTATACATGTCTGGGACATGTATTGGTTCGAGTTAGTTCATATACTTCATTACAATCTATGTATATATATGTCTGAATGTATATATATGTGATAATGTATTATTATATGTATGCATATATGAGAGCAGTAGAGTTAAAGGGGTTAAGAGTGATTGGGTGTATGTAAGAGAGAGGGGGAGTGTAGTAGAGAATGTGGATTTCAATAGCAGCTGCATAGGCAGGCCTTGACTGGCTTGGGCTAACTTGACCTTGTTGAGCTTAACATATCAATATATGTTCCAGTTTTTTTTTTACAGAAAACTGAGATGTTGTAAGAACCTGAGATTAGGTTGGTAATCAACCAACAGTTAATCTCAGTTGGTTGACATTGAGTTGGGTTTTATAGGAACCTGACAATATGTGAAACTTGAGTTCAAATAGTGTGAATCATAGTGTATGAGTTTTCTGAGAATTCCTAAATTTCAGTTTAGATTTAAATTATGTAAGTTACATATTTAGTTTAGAATTCACTAATACCTGAAACTGATTTGAGTTTTTCCAAATATTCATTTGTTGATTCATGAGAACACAGGAAACTGTCATTGATGGTACACACACACACACAGTTTCACAACTTTTTCCCAAATACTGAGTTTCACTATTAACAGTTGTGAACCTGAAAACTGCTTGTGGTTTTAATTCAATGATTAAACTGAAATTGCCTATGACAAACTGTGAATACACTGATATCTGAGTTCCAGTTTGGTATTTGAGTTTCAACCATGATATTGCTACTTGGATTATGTATTTTTTCAGGGTTATAGTTATACATTGATTTAGGTTATGAGGTTTATAGTGTGTCCTCGAGATAGAGTGAGTTAGTTAGTATTTTGTTAGTCTCTAGTTGGTGTATAGGATAGGTTATAGGCATAGGCTAGAGGCAGTCTTGGTATTAGACTGTTAGTATTAGTTAGCATTGTAGCAAGAGGGCTACATGAGAGTTGGTTGGTGAGATGGAGAATTGATTGTGTCATGAGGCTATGTGTGTGTGTAGGTTGAGAGCTCACATTATTTATGATACCTATATATATGTAGACCTACACATATATGATTCCTATCTATATTCATAAATATATAGTTGATGGATACATGTGATAGATAAGTAATGTGGAGATGGGTTAGATATATCTATAATATCTATTAACTTGTAGGTATACAACTCATATGGTATTTCTTTTATTATGAATGAGAGGTAAGGGTAGTATGATACTTGTAGTAGTTAAGGTTGAGACTATTATAGGTGACCATGGTTGACCAAGAGTTGACTTTGACCTAGATTTACCCAGAAATCATGTAGATTGCATAGTAGATTGTATTTACCTTATTCTGAACATGTCATAACCCATACTGCTCTATTTTAAGACTTTGTGACTCCGGTGCAGACATCTGATATTTCACTACTCTTCTCAGAGTAGCAGGCGAGTACATTCTCTGATAGTTCTTTCATTTACTTGTCAATTACTGTACTTCAGTTCTAGATAGTTTTATGTGATTCTTACAACACGTATGGATATTTCTGAATTCATGTATGCGACACACATACTATTGTCTGGCCTCACCTTCTGGAATCACTACTGGCATCACCTTCTGGAATCACTACTGGAACCACCTACTGGAATCACTCTGGAATCTTTTGCTGGTATCATTATGTTTGGCTGGACTCATCTCTATTTCTCGTGTCGTTCTGGATTCACTTGTACTTGTGGGCGGGGAAATATTAGAGTAGACATGTAGACATACCCCAATCTGGAACCACTCCCTTGGAACTATTCTGGAACGATAGCCATCCCACACTTGGCCAAGTGTGCGGTGTGCCGTATTACCTACAGCCGTTTACATGTCGATCTCGGTATTTTAAAACACACTGTTAGAGTATAGGCTGGACTCACCCTGGAACCTTTGATCACTGACTGGAATCATCTTATACCGGACTCATCTTATACTGGAATCACCTGGTATCAGATTCGTGTTGTCTGGATTTACTTGAGTTTTGCACTTGTTACATTTACATTCTGGACTTATCATGTTGCTAGTTCAGCTAGTTTCTATTTACAGTCTTCATTGCTATGATTCTGCTCTTGTTTTACTTGTCTTACTTTTCTTGTACCTTAGCTGTTTCTCTATACCATCACCTGTATACAACTGTCATATTCTTCAATAAAACTGTCTATAACTGCTTTATAGTTCTCTGTCATTTACTTGGAATTTCTTGATGATTTGTACTCGTTCCTGTCCTGACTGGACCTGTTGAAAATATTACAGATGATTGCCCTATGGACGTATGCCCTACTTGCCTTGGAGCAGGAGATGACTTAGCTACCTGTGGCCCCGACACTCAGGAGTGATCGGGAGACTAGCTAGTAGACTTGGTTTAGTTTTCATGTTTTAGAATTTGAATTGTAATAACTTGAGATACGAGTTTGTATTTGAGTTTGTTTGAGATAATTTTTCAGTAGTTATAAATGTTGTTGTTAGTCTTTAGTTATAAACTTCTGTGTTATCTTATCGTTCTTAGACTGTGATTGAGATTCATCATATCTACTTGTCCTCCGTTCGGAGTTGAGATTTGACAAGTACATTATATAATTGCGTGAGTTGTTGATTAGATAGTAACCTAGGACAGCGTTCTACCGCCGACTCTGCGGTGTAGGCTGGACGTACCCACTTCTCGTACCCTTACTCTAGGGTACGGGTCGTGACATATTTTTAGTGGTGGCCCATGCAGGTCGAGTTTATGTAGTGGTATTCTAACTAGAGTATCACTACAGCCTGCGATAGGATTGAGAGATAGGCTTGACGGAGAGGTACTCAATCACAGTTAGAAAAAAAATTCTGCTTTAATTCATGCCATCTACATATCTTACTGACTTGTCTTCTTTGCAATAAACTGTCCTCCTTTAATTTATCGATTCCTGCTCAGTATTGACTTCCTTTTTTCGATCTGTCTTCAGGAGGGTGGAGACACGATCACATCGCTCTGGTACAGCAGCCGCTGGAGAGGGGTCTGCCACCTCTCGTCCATTGCAGCAGCCTGGTAAGACTGTACCACCTTCTGTTCCTGATCAGACAGGAGCTGCTGTAGCTATTGGGGGTATGCCTCCACTTGTTCAGAGGACGACCCCAGTCATTCCTGAGATGTTTCAGCAGCAGCATCAGCAGCCACCTGCAGGATTGGCTGACTGCACACCTGTTTTCATTTGTGGAGAGGATCATAGAGTCCCACCAGCAGCAGCAGCAGCGGCAGACTGCCGATTATCGTCAGGGGATTGACGAGGCCCACCAGCTGGTTCGTACTACAGTAGAGATGGTGACTGCTCGGGGGGAGCATCAGCAGCCTTACCGGAAGGAGAAGGATATCCAAGATTTTCAGAAAATGCATCCTAGTGAGTTCCTGGGCACAGAGGGCATCCATTTTACAGACGATTGGATCAAGCACATTGAGGAGATTTTCCGACTAGCAGAGATACCAGCTCGACTTCAGATCGAGGCGGCAGGCAGCCAGATGCAGGATTTGGCCCGTGCATGGTATCAGGCAGATCCCAGAGTAGGGGTTGAGGGCCAGACTTGGGCCCAGTTCAAGGAACTGTTTAAAGAACAGTTCTTCCCTGATGTGGCCTTGGGAGGTATCGAGGCACAGTTCGAGGCTTTGGCTCAGGGGAACCATACGGTGGCAGAGTATGCCGGTGAGTTCTGCAGACTGGCCCGGTTCATTGATGATTTGTCTGAGAAGACGAAGGCGAGGAAGTTTCGCCGGGGTTTGATTAGAGAGGTTCGGTCGCTGACTAAGAGCGACCGGAACGCTACCTATGCGGAGATATTTTCTGGGGCTATGGCAGCGGAGGACGACCTGGGGTTGAAGTTGAAGAGGGGTCGGGACTTCCAGGGTGGTAGCAGTAGCGGAGGACCGCCAAGAGGCCCCATGTACAGGCTCAGCAGGCACAGGCACCAGTGAGAGTGCAGCAGGCACAACATCAGCATAGAGGACAGGACCGCGAGGTGCCGACTTGTGCCTACTGCAAGAAGGCAGGGCATGTTTGGGAGTCTTGTAGGAGGAGACTGAAGGTTTGTCTATTCTGTGGGTCTGGTGCCCACAAGATGATAGATTGTCCCGTTGCACCTCCTATTGGGAGAGCTAGGCCACCTGTAGCTCAGCACCAGAGGGGTGGAGCTTTTGCTATGGCAGTCGAGGAGACTGACGTTGCAGGTGACGGGTTAGCAGGTTTGACCTTCTTATTCTTCTCTTCCACTTTCATGTGTGATTTCTATTAGTACCTGCCAGGATATGTTTGTGATATGCTAGATAGCGTAGTTACCCTGTTCGAGACTGTGGAATCACGACCAGTAGGACTATGATTGCATGTTATCTTCGACCTTGTTTGATTGGGGCTTGACCTAGGAGGAGTACGATCATCTTAATTTCGAGGACGAAATTCTTCTAAGGGGGGTAGACTTGTAACACCCAATTTTCCAAATGAGGGCAATTTTGAAATTTTATAATTATAATTATTTAATAATGATATTTAAATCATATTGTGATTTTTGGTGATTTTTAATTAATTTAAAACTATTTAAAATAGTGATTTGTGATTTTGATGGTTAGCTAGCTAAACCCTAGTATTGCTAAGCCTAGAGACTAACCATGACCAAAGGAGCCTAGTCATGTGATTAGGAATTCAATTTACCAATTTTTAGCCTAAGGGTATTTTGGTCATTTTGGCAATTTTGTGAATTTGTAATTTATATTAATTAAATATTGTGCTAGTCTTTTGGTGGAGCCTTAACCTATAAGTTAACCTAACCTAGATTAGTCATGAGGTTAAAATTAGGGTTAGAACATTCCTACTAAGTGCCAAGGTTAGTAATATCTAGATATTATTAGAGAAGATATTTCCTTTTAGGATATTTGTAAAAAGAATCCTTAACCAATAGGAAACCTTGGAAATTGGTGGAGTGATCCTAACCACTCATCTAAAACCCTAACCCTACTGATTTCAACAGCCACAAGACCTCCCCCCTCATATAAAGTCACATTAACAAAGCCTTGGCCTCTTTTACAACCCTAGAAAAGCCCTACCTTGTTCTTCCCTAAAACTTCCCATTAATCCAAATTGAGCCCAAATTGAGTCAAATCAATTGCATCATCCTCTCCAACAGTAGAGGATACTTGTGGGGGCTTGCTAGCAAGGTTCGAGGACGATTGAACCGGAGAAAATCGAAGAAGACATCGAATCGAGGCTCTTTACATTGAGATTCTAGCTCTCAATAGGTAAACCTATCTACACCCATTAAAATCATGATTTTTCTTCATAGATGCATTCATTTAGGGTTCCCCTAGGTGTAGCCCAAGTTTGGTAGGAATCCGTGTCCATTTCGTGTCCGTATCGGACACGTATCGGTTTATTTAATTGAGTGTTTGATGAAATGCTTGAATGAAATGAATGCTGTTAATTGTAAAAACTAATTACATGATTTTGTAGCCCTATACATGCTGATCACAAAACCCTAGGACTGAGCACGTTTTCGAGCCGTATCCGTGTCCAAAATGGACACGAACACTCTGCACGACACTGTCGTGCAGTTTCCTGCTGCTCGATCAAGATTTCTCCGTGTCTGTGTCACTTGGACACGTGAAAATTGATACACAGCTAGGGGACATGACTGAAATGTCATTCCCAAAGTTTTGTGTCAATTGATAAGTGTCGGACACGATATTCGTGGTGCACTGATCTTGAACACAAACACATGCGCGGAAATCCACACTGATACGCCTCTGTATCGTGGACACGCGACCTCGTGGACACGATACAGATACTTGTATCCCTAGCCCTATACCTACCCTAGGGTTGGACACGAGCACGAGACTCTAGGTTCGACACACGAGTCCCTAGATCGCCTTGCACCTGTGCACGATGCTGCCCATGTGCAGTTCAGTACACACACTGGCACTTGGTTTTTGGACACTGTTTGGACACTTGGTGGGACACGAATGACTTAAGGGACACCTACACATGTGACATGATTTACCAACCCTCACCTTGTTGTATTAACGTGTTTTAATATTTGAAATTCGAATATGTTTTGGGTTCAATGGGTAGGGCTCTGATACATTGATGCTTAAATTATCATGTTAGACTCCTATATATGATTTTATTCAGTGATATAATGATTGTGATGTAACATGTATACATGTCTGGGACATGTATTGGTTTGAGTTAGTTCATACTTCATTACAATCTATGTATATATATGTCTGAATGTATATATATATGTGATAATGTATTATATATGTATGCATATATGAGAGCAGTAGAGTTAAAGGGGTTAAGAGTGATTGGGTGTATGTATAAGAGAGAGGGGGAGTGTAGTAGAGAATGTGGGATTTCAATAGCAGCTGCATAGGCAGGCCTTGACTGGCTTGGCCTAACTTGACCTTGTTGAGCTTAACATATCAATATATGTTCCATTTTTTTTTACAGAAAACTGAGATGTTGTAAGAACCTGAGATTAGGTTGGTAATCAACCAACAGTTAATCTCAGTTGGTTGACATTGAGTTGGGTTTTATAGGAACCTGACAATATGTGAAACTTGAGTTCAAATAGTGTGAATCATAGTGTATGAGTTTTCTGAGAATTCCTAAATTTTAGTTTAGATTTAAATTATGTAAGTTACATATTTAGTTTAGAATTCACTAATACCTGAAACTAATTTGAGTTTTTCTAAATATTCATTTGTTGATTCATGAGAACACAGGAAACTGTCATTGATGGTACACACACACACAGTTTCACAACTGCCTTTTTCCCAAATACTGAGTTTCACTATTAACAGTTGTGAACCTGAAAACTGCTTGTGGTTTTAATTCAATGATTAAACTGAAATTGCCTATGACAAACTGTGAATACACTGATATCTGAGTTCCAGTTTGGTATTTGAGTTTCAACCATGATATTGCTACTTGGATTATGTATTTTTTCAGGGTTATAGTTATACATTGATTTAGGTTATGAGGTTTATAGTGTGTCCTCGAGATAGAGTGAGTTAGTTAGTATTTTGTTAGTCTCTAGTTGGTGTATAGGATAGGTTATAGGCATAGGCTAGAGGCAGTCTTGGTATTAGACTGTTAGTATTAGTTAGCATTGTAGCAAGAGGGCTACATGAGAGTTGGTTGGTGAGATGGAGAATTGATTGTGTCATGAGGCTATGTGTGTGTAGGTTGAGAGCTCACATTATTTATGATACCTATATATGTAGACCTACACATATATGATTCCTATCTATATATTCATAAATATATAGTTGATGGATACATGTGATAGATAAGTAATGTGGAGATGGGTTAGATATATCTATATATCTATTAACTTGTAGGTATACAACTCATATGGTATTTTTTATTATGAATGAGAGGTAAGGGTAGTATGATACTTGTAGTAGTTAAGGTTGAGACTATTATAGGTGACCATGGTTGACCAAGAGTTGACTTTGACCTAGATTTACCCAGAAATCATGTAGATTGCATAGTAGATTGTATTTACCTTATTCTGAACATGTCATAACCCATACTGCTCTATTTTAGGACTTTGTGACTCCGGTGCAGACATCTGATATTTCACTACTCTTCTCAGAGTAGCAGGCGAGTACATTCTCTGATAGTTCTTTCATTTATTTGTCAATTACTGTACTTCAGTTCTAGATAGTTTTATGTGATTCTTACAACACGTATGGATATTTCTGAATTCATGTATGCGACACACATACTATTGTCTGGCCTCACCTTCTGGAATCACTACTGGCATCACCTTCTGGAATCACTACTGGAACCACCTACTGGAATCACTCTGGAATCTTTTGCTGGTATCATTATGTTTGGCTGGACTCATCTCTATTTCTCGTATCGTTCTGGATTCACTTGTACTTGTGGGCAGGGAAATATTAGAGTAGACATATAGAC
The DNA here is from genome assembly GCA_029216955.1 of Iris pallida. Classification (NCBI taxonomy): domain Eukaryota; kingdom Viridiplantae; phylum Streptophyta; class Magnoliopsida; order Asparagales; family Iridaceae; genus Iris; species Iris pallida. The sequence goes on from JANAVB010034617.1 coordinate 20,756,673, forward strand.
ATACCCCAATCTGGAACCACTCCCTTGGAACTATTCTGGAACGATAGCCATCCCACACTTGGCCAAGTGTACGGTGTGCCGTATTACCTACAGCTGTTTACATGTCGATCTCGGTATTTTAAAACACACTGTTAGAGTATAGGCTGGACTCACCCTGGAACCTTTGATCACTGACTGGAATCATCTTATACCGGACTCATCTTATACTGGAATCACCTGGTATCAGATTCGTGTTGTCTAGATTTACTTGAGTTTTGCACTTGTTACATTTACATTCTGGACTTATATCATGTTGCTAGTTCAGCTATTTTCTATTTACAGTCTTCATTGCTATGATTCTGCTCTTGTTTTACTTGTCTTACTTTTCTTGTACCTTAGCTGTTTCTCTATACCATCACCTGTATACAACTGTCATATTCTTCAATAAAACTGTCTATAACTGCTTTATAGTTCTCTGTCATTTACTTGGAATTTCTTGATGATTTGTACTCGTTCCTGTCCTGACTGGACCTGTTGAAAATATTACAGATGATTGCCCTGTGGACGTATGCCCTACTTGTCTTGGAGCAGGAGATGACTTAGCTACCTGTGGCCCCGACACTCAGGAGTGATCGGGAGACTAGCTAGTAGACTTGGTTTAGTTTTCATGTTTTAGAATTTGAATTGTAATAACTTGAGATACGAGTTTGTATTTGAGTTTGTTTGAGATATTATTTTTCAGTAGTTATAAATGTGTTGTTAGTCTTTAGTTATAAACTTCTGTGTTATCTTTCGTTCTTAGACTGTGATTGAGATTCATCATATCTATACTTGTCCTCCGTTCAGAGTTGAGATTTGACAAGTACATTATATAATTGCGTGAGTTGTTGATTAGATAGTAACCTAGGACAGCGTTCTACCGCCGACTCTGCGGGGTAGGCTGGACGTACCCACTTCTCGTGCCCTTACTCTAGGGTACGGGTCGTGACAGATCGTCATCTCCTTGCTCTACCAAATCCCTTTCCTTTTATATTTTGTTCTTATTAAAATTTATTGGTAGTGGACTTTGTCTCCGTCCAACGATTGTATACATGACAAATTCAAAGTTGCTTTTATATCATATTTATCTTTGTGGATGAGATTTAGTACCTTGGTTACTGCATTTTACAGCTTATGTATATATACGAGGGTCCATATACTTCGTATGTATACAGCTGGCATGATTACGTTCTAGTCCTACGTATTTTGGGACTGGGGCGTTACACCCTATGAGCTTTGGTTTGGAAGAACTCCAAACGTTTCATATTTTAGAGTTTTTGGTTGTCGATATTTTATTCTTAACACCAAAGACAACTTAGGCAAATTTGATGCCAAAGCTGACGATGGTATTTTCCTTGGCTATGCTGCCAAGAGCAAGGGATATAGAGTATTCGACATACGCTCATTAATTGTGGAAGAGTCTACCAATGTGACTTTTGATGAGGATAACAGTGCAGCAACTACTCCTGATGATGATGTTGAGCCATCAACTTCTACTCCGATGAATACCACCACTGAAACCAATTTACTGGAGGGCTTGCCAAAAAAATTCTCTTTCAAGCCATCACATCCAGAAAACTTGGTTATAGGTGAGGTTTCACGCGGAGTAAGTACTAGATCATCATTAAGAGACTCCATTGCTAGTACTGCCTTCATTTTACAAATTGAGCCAAAAATATTTTAGAAGCTTTTAATGATGAATTTTGGATTTCTGCCATGCAAGAAGAACTCAACCAATTCAAGAGGAGCCAAGTTTGGAAACTTGTTCCTAGGCCAATCACTCATTATTGGTACTAAATGGATTTTTCGAAACAAAGTAAATGAAGATGGTTCAGTTACACGCAACAAAGCTCGTTTAGTAGCTCAAGGATACAACCAAGAGAAAGGTATCGACTACGATGAGACGTATGCTCATGTTGCGAGATTGGAATTCATTCGGATGCTTTGCACATTTGCTAACTTTCAAAATTTCAAATTGTTTCAAATGGATGTTAAAAGTGCTTTCTTGAATGGATTTATTAAGGAGGAATTTTTTGTAAAATCATAAATTTTCCAACCATGTTTTCAAGCTCAAGAAAGCGCTATATGGTGTCAAACAAGCCCCTAGAGCTTGGTATGAATGGCTAAGCAATTTCTTGCTTGAAAAAGATTTTTCAAAAGGGAAAGTTGACACTACACTTTTTATAAAATATTTCAAAGACACTATTCTCTTAGTACAAATTTACGTTGATGATATTATTTTGGTTCTACTGATGAAACTCTCTGTCAAGATTTTGCCAAGTGTATGCAGACCGAGTTTGAGATGAGCATGATGGGGGAGCTCGATTACTTTCTTGGACTGCAAGTCAAACAAACATCAAATGAAACTTTCATCTGTCAGTCGAAGTATACAAAGGACATGCTGAAGAAATTAGACCTTGACAACGTCAAACCAATCGGCACTCCAATGGCTACTGTAACTAAACTAGAACCAGATGAAAGCGACAAACCTGTGGATCAACGTAAGTATCGAGGTATGATAGGCAGTCTACTGTATTTAACTGCTAGTCGCCCTGATATTATGTTTAGCGTTTGTCTTTGTGCTAGATATCAAGCTAATCCTAAGGAATCACACATGTCTGCCGCTAAGCGTATCTTTCGATACCTGAAGGGTACGGTTACAGTGGGCCTATGGTATCCCAAATCAACATCATTTGACCTCATTGGTTACTCTGATACTGATTTCACTGGATGCAAGGTCGACCGTAAAAGTACGAGCGGCACGTGTCATTTATTAGGAAAGGCTCTAGTCTCTTGGTTTAGCAAGAAGCAGAATTCTGTCGCACTATCCACAACAGAAGCTGAATATATCGCAGCTGGTCATTGTTGTGCACAAATTCTGTGGATGAAGCAAATACTTGAAGACTATAACTTATCTTTTATGCACATTCCTATATTTTATGACAATACTAGTGCTATAAATCTCACTAAGAACCCCATATGTCACTCACGCACGAAGCACATTGAAATATGTCACCACTTTTTGCGTGATCACCAGCAAAATGGCACTATTAACTTAGAATTTATTGACACTGATCATCAGCTAGCAGATTTCTTTACAAAACCACTATCCGAAGAGCGTTTCAACTTTCTTTATCGTGAACTAGGAATTTTGGATGAAGCTGGGATGAAGCTGTTATTCATTAAAATAACTTGCGTACATATCGATTATGTCTTGATTCTTTATGATAAAATTGCTATGGGTACAAGCCGAAAGGGTCCTTCTGACAACCAGGCGTAAAAGCCTAAGCGACACGGTGCACTAGTCCTCAGGACTACCGCTAGCTGGGATCCGGCCCCTGCAGCTACACTATGGCAGTTTCAAATTATTGAATTATGGCATAATTCCTTGTTTATTACATGGTATACTTTTATTTATCACATGCTAAAATTCAAAATTTCAAACTTCACTTTGATTTAGTGTTGACTTTTTGCTATTCTCTACTTGGTTTCTCATTTTGTATATGCATCTATCCATTATCGTATTTCTTTTAGTCTCACTTATTTGATCAAACTGCTTTTTAGCCTGATTTCTGTTCTGGCTACAGAAACCAGAATTCGGGCCGAACTCTTCCTAACCCAGAGTTCGGGCCGAATTCGGTCTGGTCCTTCCAGAACCGAACGCAGTCTCAGCCGCTGATCAAATTTTGATCCAATGGTCCAAAATTGTTCCGACCATTCAAGCCCTTACACTTAAAATCAGGTTCTCCTCATCTTTCTCCTCCATTGCCACCTTCTAAACTTCTCCAAACTACTTCTCTTCAAACCCTAACCCTAGTTCTTCTATCCAAGTGCATCTTTCTTCTCAAAATTCAAGGAGAAGGATTCTCTCACCATTCTCTTTCATCTTTCATCAACAAATTGAGGTATATTTTCACACTTCTCTCCATCTAAATTTCTTCAAATTTCTTCTTTATTTCATGGCTCCCAAGTTGTTTAATAGAGGGAAGAGACTTCGAACCGAGGGTGCGTCCTCTTTGAATGCTCCTCCTCGTATTGAACAACCCGTTGAACAACCTAATCAAAAACCTATTCACCCGTTGTTCAATCCACCTCGTCCACTCGACCCTAACACGTGCGATGACCGGATATTTGCATTACTAGACGCTTCCAATGAGTGGTTTAGTAATTTTTGATCACGTCCTGTGTATGCGGATCATCCTATAAAGTTTACTATCTTTTCACAATATAATTCATTATTTCATGATCTATGTCTTGATGAACTTGTCACTACCAATTCGGTTATATATCTCAATGCCATCCAATTATTTTATTGCAACCTTACTCACAATAATACACATCTATTTTTACGTGTTGCGGGTATTGATATTTCTTTTGATGATTTTGACTTGGCCGAATACCTTAAAATTTAGAGCCAAACTCATGGGAGAAACTTGTTGAAGCTCGCAAGTTCCAATTCCCCGATGGGTCATCCCTATAAAGCTTTAAGGACGATTTGTGTACTCCTAACACACGTCCTCGCAAGCTTCTCGCTAAGTTTCTCAATCCTTACTTTTATGAACTTCATCGCATTGTTTTTAACACGATTCTGTCCAAAGAAGGATCAATTGATGAGGTTACATACTTTGAAATCTCTAATTTGTACCACCTCCATTTTCATGTTCCTTTTAATCTTTCACGTACCATGATGGACTGGATGATTAATGCTAGAAAGAAGCCAAGATCCTTGGTTTATGCTCTTTATCTTCCTATGATCTTTCGTGCCTTTCATGTACCTCTTGATGAGTGTTAATTCCTACCTGCCCCTGCCTTCCACTCTACGGCACGGTGGCTTCAGGCAGCAGTTGGCTCACCTGTTGCATCTGAGTACTCTGACGATGAGCCCGACGCACCTTCTCTTGGACAGGATGCGCCTCCTCCTCCTGCTACTCTTGAGTCACTACAGACTATGCTACGCGATCGATTCACTTTAGAGGATGATCGCTGGACTCAACTTGACTACCGAAACACCCTGCAGATGAGTGCCATCAGCAACTCACTGCACGATATTTGGTACTCTATGTCCCGGCATCCTTATATACCTATTCCTATGGAGCGGGACCCTGCTCGCGATGGATACCGTATCGACCATTGGGTTATCTGCTACCTAGATCTGGATACGGCTTTCGTGTACCCTTGTCTTTCCTTCACTGATCCATCTGACGACGCTGGGCCTTCACGAGCTCGATGATGGATGTGGATTTCTACTTGCTGCTGCTGCTGAGGATCGTAGTTTCTGTTTTTCTGCATTTTTAGTTGATGTAGTTGTTTTTATTCTGCTCTTTGGTTGTATTAGAACTTTTTATGTGCCTCTTGAGACATTTTATTCTGCCGTTTATCAGTTTATGCAGTTTATTATTATATTTTTGGTGTGCTTGCCAGTCATTATTTCTGGTTGTTTGATAAATGCCAAAAGGGGAGAAATATTTTGCTATATTTATCATCATATCATATGATTGTGTACTGTGCTTTGGGAAAGAATGTTTGTATCAGGACAACAGGAACAGAGCAATGTTTACGGGGGAGCTATTGATATTTACGTACTGATTACGGGGGAGCTACGCTTGTAGAAGCATGTAAAATCACTCATGCGGCCAGGGAACCCCATGCGGCTCAGACAACCCATACGGCACAGAAAGACTATGCGGCTCAGGGACTATACAGCCTGAAATATTTCATGCGGCTCAGAAGACACGTGGCGTAAACAGTGCTCTCCTTCGACCCATGCTGCATTAATTACTGTGACGACTGACAACTCTGAAGAAGTAACAGCTCTGATACAAAAAAGTAATTATGACTTTGTCATAATGACAGTCCCCTATGGAAGAGAAAGAGATCTCTGACACAAATCCCCCGAGATCCATAAAATGCCACGTGGCCTTGACCATGTGGACGATCATATGCGGCTCGTGCGAAGACTTCCCATGCGGTTCAGAATGAAGCCGCTCCATACGGCTCAGGCCTAGACAGCCTCATACGGCTCAAGCGGAGGCCTTTGCATGCGGTTCAAGAGGACCATTTCCATGCGGCCTAGGTGGATGCATCCATATACGGCTCGCAATGATCATCTCTATGCGGTTCAAGGGTTCGAAGGGGGAAGCCACTACCCGAGCAGCCATGACACGTGGCCCGAACCTTATGCGGCCCAAAATCTCATGCGGCTCAATCTTCATGCGGTTCAGATCCCCCAGTGGCTCCTAGGACACGTGTCCTAAGCCAATCAATCTTCTAGATTTATTGCAATCAGAGATTGGGTCAAATCTCAATAATCTGGGACACGTGGCGGAAGAATAAATCAAATTTATTCGCAGACATCAGAAGATCATTATGAGAAAGATTTATTCCAATCAGTATTAATTGCTGATGAGATTTGGTGTGATCTATACTTAATGGTCCAGATTCGTCACAATCAAAACGAATGGTCTAGATTGACCAATCCACAAGCCGTCGCCGTCTCTAAGAAGCAATCATTTGCAACCCTAATGATCATGTCCCATTCCTATAAATAGCAGGGTGCCATTCCCCTGCAAAAAAAGAAGAGACAGTCAAGGGACAGAGATACAGAGAGGAGTACACTTACATAGAGAGAGAGCACCAGAATACTTGGAGAGGAGAAGCAGAGAGAGCAAATAAAGCATTTCTTCCAACGCCAAGCAAACTTCTGGAGCTAAGGCTGCATACCGATCGTCCAAGGAGTAAGGCAGAGCTGCCGTCGCTTTCCTGAGCCTCTATTGTCACCCTCCAGAATCTAAAATAAATAATTGTACTTAGATTGCTGTACCTAGGTTTTCGTCCATAGGCTTTCTTTGTACAAGCAAGTTTGTAACGTGAAGTAAAAGTCCGGTCCTCCGATAATTGTTCTGCTCTTTTATATTTCATGGCAAACATGATGGCGACTCTGCTGGGGACAAACTTATCCACGGCTGAAGAGTTGGTGACACAGTCGGATGCAGCCAAGCTTGGCTCCATGCAACAGAAGATGGTCGTCCGGTTCGACCAACAGGCGTTCGAAGAGATGCTCTCTGAAGGAAGTGCTGGCCCGATCCAGAAGTGAACCCGCACAAAGAAAGCTCGCTGCGAGTGGAGGCCGAAGTCATTCGCTCCTCCACAAGCTCTGGATGGGGTACTCTCTGCTGCCCAAGATGGCGAGGACGATTCTCATGCGGCTCCACTTCGAGCCACAGAGAACTCTGCTGTTCCCAAGTCCAGCAAAGGAAAACACTATGATGCTGGACTTACAGGGACAAAGAGTGACTATGTGCGTCCCAAGAAGAAGCCGAGCACTCCTACCAACCACATGCAGGAGGCTCATGCGGGTGGATCCACCAGCCGCATGAAGAAAATTCACGCGGCCAGATTATCCAGCCGCAAAAAGAATCATGCGGCTGAGACTCCCAGCCGCATGAAGAAGGCCTATGCGGCTACGCCTGCCAACCGCATACAGACCACTGAAGACAGCCGCATGACGCCTACTCCACGCGGCTCCGTCTTCGATCACCTCTCTTATGGTCCTGATCTCTTGTGCTTCCAAGAAGACATGTCTGACTCTCTCCACTATCACTTAGACTCTTCCGACTATGTTCCCTTACGCACTAGAGCAAAGAAGTCTAAGACAACGCGAACCTGGCGAGTTCGATCCGCTGATCTGACCTCCGACCATCCGAGCGTCCCGTATACCGTTATGCGGGCCTCAGATGGGAAGTTGTACAGAACCACTCGAGTTCAGCCCCCGGCGGCGGACGGACAGAGAGGTTTGCAAAAGTCTCCCAAAATTCCGGGAGCAGAGATGGTTGATCCCGACCCATCTAACTTGCGTGAGGCTTTCCTCCACAAACGCAAGGAAAGAGAAGACGTATCGAGGTGCAAAGAGTCCTCTCACGGACGCCACTGTACTAAAGTCATCGTCAACTGCTGCTGCAACAGCGCGATGGCACAAGAAAGCCGACAGTCCGTATTTCAAAGACTGCGACAGCCATCTTCAGAAGACGAGGCACTTCCCGTCGTATCTTGTAACTCTGCTCGGAAAGTCCCCACTGATGGAAGGGGGAAGAAGACAAGTATTCCCAGCCCGAAAATCTCAACCACTGCAACTAAAAGACTGTCGTCTAAGCGGGTGCCCACCACCGGAGTTTTCAAAGGTACTCGCTCGAAGACGAAATCGGCAACAGTGGAAGATTCGTCGCCCATAACACAGGGGGTTGCTGAGGCTGGGGGTAACACCCCTCCGAGCCTCCACAGCAACCCAATGTTCCAAGAAGACGAGCCGGGGGAGACAACTCTCCCATCAGATGTAGCAAACCTTGACGTCCCCGATGACATCCACAACTCCCAAAACGAAGCAAACTCGAAGACTGGGGGTACTATTCCTTTTGAGTCTGAATCAGAAGGGAACATACCCACATATCCCGATGATTTCTCCCTACAGGAGTACGATTCAGAAGGCGCTTCCTCCACCGCTCCGTCTATCTCTCCTCATGTGAAGACGGTATTCATGACAAACAGCAACCAAGGTGGTTCCAGTGATCGCCAGTGCATCGACAGTCTCGAAGCCATATTGCTTGCTTTGGTCAAGTCTATAGATGAGATTAAAGCGGCCCTTCCAACTATGCAAGAAGGGACGCCTGGCCAAACAAGCGCGGGTCCTGCGGTCAATACGGACTCGAATTCGACGGCACCAAACCCGGGCAACAATCCTCCGGAAACGACATCCCCCACCGCCGTGGACGAAGCCCGTGAAGTAAGAAGAGAGGTCCAAGAGCTCCGAGCCATGTTCCACGCTCGAGAGAATTCTCAAGACCTCAGAGTATGGCAACCATACCCCGCTGCATGGAGGAATGTGCCATTCCCACCAAGATATAAGTCGTTCAATATCAATCCCTATGATGGCAAGACCTCAGCAAGTCGGTACATCACTTACTTCGAGGTCACCACCGACCATCCACCCCATGACGATGCTATTCTCACACGATTATTCGTCGGGGCATTGGAAGGAGTCGTCTTCGACTGGTATCACAATCTGCCGGACAACTGCATCCACTCCTTCGCCGGCTTCAAGCGCATGTTCTTGGAGATATTCTATGAAGTAGGGCAGGACATTACCATGTCCACCCTCATGGACGTCGCCCAAGGGAGAAAGAGCTGACGAGGAACTACATCGAGCGGTTCCGCCAAACTGCCATGAAGCTACCATATGGAAATTCTGATTCCTTCCTGATTAAAATTTGCCAAAAGAGATTGCTCCCAACAATCAGTCTCTGGATGGGCGAAAGTCAATTTAAGGACTGGAAGACGTTCATCATTAGCGCCACAAGTGCCGAAGAACGATTGAAGAAGGCTCGCCAACTGGAATTGCACATCTCGGACGGAGAGAACAAGGGCAAGCATCCCAACAACGATAATGGGGGTAACCCCTCCAACAATCGGAATAGCAAGGAAAAGCAGGCTATGGTGGCTGATACAGCACAGAAACCTGAGCCAAAGTCGGTGGACAAATAATGGCCGCAAATCACGTACTCCTTCGAAGACAGTCACGTCAAGCCCATTTTGGACATGCTCATACAAGGGGACAGAATTCAGCTTCCTCCACCAAGACGGGAACCGCGACCGGCAGAGATGGAGAACCCAAAGTACTGCCATTATCATCGCTACGTCCACCATGCTACACATGACTGCTACCAGCTAAAATGATACATCCAAAACCTTATTGATTCGAACGCTCTGGCAATCGATTTCGAAGAGGTAACGGTGGCAGCCAATATGGTGTCGGTACAATTCGACAGCTTTCTGCCGACAGAAACTCAAGACGGTGTAATCCCCATTCCTCTGGCAAAAATGGAGATTGCTAATCTTCCACCTCCCCGAGATTAGGCTGCTAGTTTAGTACCCCTCACCACATCACGGGGGAGGTCATGTGGGTCCACCCAGACCTGGTACCAGAAGTAACTCGGCCCACACTATCTTCTACCTACAAGAAAAAGAGTGGAAAAGTCAGATCCTGCCGCATGATCTCGGCAGATATCGAAGAAGCTACAGCCATCGTCATTCGGTCAGAGGCATAATCCCAACCCATGGTTGACAACTCGGCTGAAAATCATCAACCCACTACAACCGATGCTCCGGGACTGGCTCAGCCTTCGACGACCGACAAGCCTAGGCCGATGGAGACTCGCTTCGACAAATCCCTCCGAAAAGAGGCAGCTCAAGGGCTGGAGAGGCCCTACAACTTCGACATCTTGGCACAATTGGCCAATACAGCGGCTAAGTTGTCACTATACGAGCTCCTGAGACTCTCCAAGGATGTTCGTGCGGCCTTGAGCGATGCACTCCAAAATGTCAACGCATACCTGGCTCAAGTTAACCTCACGGGAGAAAACCCGCGTGTAGATCTCCAAGACCGCGCCTGCACGGGAGCAATGCCCAACATCATCTTCACTCCGCAGGACATGCTCATCAAGACTAATCTGCATGATCGCCCACTATACTACACTGGATACATCGACGACGTGAAGGTGGATCGGATGCACATTGATCCTGGCTCTTCCATAAGCATTATCCCGAAGGGTCTGCTACATCATCTTCGCATCCCAATGCATCGCCTGACGCCTACAAACACCGCCATCAGCGGTTTCAATTCGGGCAGGAGCTACCCTATTGGAAAGATTTGGCTGAAGTGTCAAATTGGCGACCTCCAATCCGAAGTCACCTGCTACGTCATAGATGCAGATACTTTTTACAACATCCTCTTGGGACGCCTGTGGATACACGATTATATGATCGTGCCTTCCACGTTGCACCAGTGCTTCAAAATATGTCGACAAATACGACTTTGAGGACAGAATTTGCTGATATCGATCCCTTCAAAGGGGTCGAATCCTACTACTCAGACTCCTGCCTATACGAAAAGTCGAAAAGGCACCTTGATGAAGGAGATGTACAAGCTCATAACGAGACAGCTACAGGATCAGAAGAACCTCTGACGATCCACCTCCAAGCTCGTAAATCGGGCAGGTCCGTACCCCTTACTGCCACTCTACGGAAGGACGCAATCAGCCTCTCGGCGCAGGAGGAGCAGATGATAATCTGGCTGCCGAGGTTCGGCCAAGTGCCGAGAGCTACAACAGGGCCACTGACAATCAGACTGCCGAGAGTCGGTCAACCCTAAACGGAGAAGCTCAATCCCTCCGACAAGCCACTGACGATATGCCTTCCCAAGAAGGATCGTCATCCCGATGCAAGGTCTGACACTTCTAGCGAACCAGCCACTCCTCACCCAGCATCGAGCACCAGACTGGGGGTCGCTAGTCTGCCAACAACTCCACGCTCTGCTCCACCAGCCGAACCTCTGACGATCAAGCTACCCAGGTCGTCCTCTCAGTCTTCATTTACACAGGGGTAGCGGAAGAGGAACCGGAGCTAGCCAAGTATGTGGCTGCCCACACTGATGTTTCCGCCACTGATGATGTAATCTCCCTAGAAAAGATACCTTACTTCATCAATAAAGGGCTATCTTTGAACTACATCGAGCTCAATAAGCTATGTATAATGTACGCTATGGAACACGGTATAGGCACTCACCTACACACAGGTGACAAATGTGCACACCGCAATCCATCTTACTCCAGCGGAAGATGCTTACCGCATAATCGAGGGAGGGGATCACCAAATCATCTTCGGCCGGAAGGACGACCCACATCCTTTTACCATAGAAGAAGTCAATCTCGGGTCAGATACCGGAAGACTACCTCTGTATCTTTATAGTCCCCAGTCCAAATATCTCATGCAGAAATAGGGGTATGATCTGGAGATGACACCAGGCTTGAATTATGGTACAGGACGACGATTACCTTTGAAGCCACTGGTCCCGATCGGCAAACCACGGGACTACTATAGCAAGACTCGATATGGATTAGGGTATGTAACACCCACGATGACCCCTGAGAGTTCAGATGAAGAATGCGAATGCCATTCATATTCAACCGAGTCACCGATTTCTGACTCAGATACCAGCGTCGGAGACGTATTCAGACAAGTCTTATCAGTCAACATGGCATTCACCGACGCTTATGAAGAAGACAAAGACATCCCCAAAATCCTCGAGCTAGAGCCGTGGGCCCAGCAGCTGGATACACAATAGGAAAAGCGATTCGAACTGAGAGAACATCCTACTAAAGATAAGGTTATACAGGTCGATCTGGGCAGCGAATCTTCTCCAAAACCAATCTTCGTCAGTAAAAGCCTAACAGACGAAGAGCGGAAATCGCTGCTGGAACTTGTCAAAGAATACATTAATGTGTTCGCCTGGAGCTATGAATACATGCCGGGGTTAAACCCCGACATTGCTCTTCACAAACTCAACATTCGGCCGGATGCGAAGCCAGTCAAACAACAACAGCGACGCTTCCGCCCAGGCATCATGGACGCGATCGAAGCCGAAGTCAACAAACAGATAGCCAGCGGCTTCATTCGTGAGGAGCAACTTCCCGTTTGGGTCGCCAATATAGTACCCGTCCTCAAGAAGAATGGGAAGATTCGAATCTGCATCGACTTTCGCAATCTAAACGAGGCGTGCCCCAAATATGAATTCCCCCTTCCTATCACAGACATCATGATCGACAATACCTACGGCTTCGAACGTATGTCATTCATGGATGGCTTCTCGGGGTACAACCAAATCAAAATATCTTCTGACGACGAAAAGCATACATTATTCCGAACACCGATTGGCACATACTGTTACACAGTCATACCCTTCGGTCTGAAGAATGCCGGCGCCATATATCAAAGAGCCATGAGTATTATCTTCAGAGACCACTTACGCAAGACAGTAGAGTGCTATGTTGACGACGTCGCTGTCAAGAGTCGCTGTAAAGGAGACCATCTGCAGGATATGAGGACGGTATTCGACCTGATGCGAGCACACAATCTAAAAATGAAACCTACGAAGTCCTTCCTGGGAATATCCAGCGGGAAGTTCTTGGGCTTCATCATCACTGCACAGGGTATCCATGTAGACCCTGAGAAGACGAAAGCAATCATGGAGATGGGTCCCCGAGAAATTTCCGCGAACTCAGAGGCCTTCAAGGGAGGCTTGCTTACATTAGGAGGTTCATTTCTAACCTCTCCGAACGATGTCGACCATTCACCCATCTCATGAAGAAAGGCATCTCATTCTTGTGGGATGAAGAATTTCAGCGATCCTTCGACAGCATCAAGGAGTATTTGTCGAACCCTCCAGTCATGGTGGCCCCGGTTGCTGGAAAACCGTTCCTGCTCTATGTACGGGTAATGGAGCATTCTCTCGGGGCTTGTTTTACTTAACAAAAAGCCTTTATAACTTCAAGAAAAGAAAACAAAAAAAAGTACAAAAGTACAAGTTTGATTCTGGGAATGTATTGCTATGGAAGTCTGATTCGCAAATGATCACTTTGTTCCTTGGACCACACAACGATGTTGAAGAAGCTTGCTGTCTTGAGGAAGAAGAACAACTGAAGAACGGAGGCTGTAGAAAGATATCGACGAAGTTGGCACTGATAGCACAAGTCGAATGCTTTCTTGCTCTACTTCACTTTGTTCTTAAGAAGAAGAAGTAAAAGAGAACACTCAGGAATTATAACAATTCTTTTGATTCTCTCTGTCCAGTCCCCTTTTTGTCAAAATAAATGCTACCATTTATAGGCTGTAAAAAGCAACCAAAACGGACTTTTACGCCAGTTGAGAGAGCAACTGCTACCCACGTAGCGGAATTAATCCTTACGCAAGCTGACAAGTGTCCTATTATCCGGCAAAATATGAGGTATCACGTCTATGCGTCTTCGAAATTTGTGGCATGAGATCCACGTATGCCATCCACGTAAAGTGGCTGAAAACAACCTTGGGTGTCAAACCCAAATAAACTTTACAAAATCAATTTGTAGAAATTCCCATGCGTACAGGATATATGTCACATGCGTAAAGTCCATTAGCACCAGATGAGGGTAGAAGCTACGTGTCATCTAAAAATATCCAAATCATAATTACGTGCATTAAATGCAGTGTATGGCTCTCAGCGTATAGCCCCCTGCGTAAAGAAATCACCATGCGTAGAGGACACGTGTAACGTGCGTAAAGCTTGCCGCCTTCAACAAAAGCTTAAGCCTCTTCGCTTCTCGTGTATTACATTGTCAGAGAATATAATCAATGTAAAACTGTAATCAACATTAATTGCGACATAACAGCTTCTCGAAAGATGTGCATAATAGCGTAGAGACACATGCGTAATGCCTCCTCTGCTCCTTACGTAAAGTTTGGATCTGACCCAAAAAATATCTGCGTAAAGTCTGAACCATCAATTGATTGCGTAAAGCTTAATTTGATTTTATCTTTATGCTTCTACAAAACCCCCTTCAAAGTTTTCAAATATATTTCCAATATTTGAAATACTTTTGAACAGAAGCATAAAAAATAGGATAACCAACCGTCTGCATTTCGAATTCAATGTGCACAGAAATTCTATTGTCATAATGAATTCTCATCCTTCGAGACTGAAGTAGAATATGGACCGTCAGTGGATTCCTCTATAAAAAATGAAACGATTTTAAATTTTCTTCATCCATCAACCATGACACCGAAGGAGAAAGCCGAAGAAGAGGGGCGCAAATTGGGTTTCTATTCCCATGGTGATCCCATTCTCATGGGTAAGGAGCCAGATTCCTTTGTTTTCAATTTTGAAGACGATCATCCTCAACTAGCCAAGAACTTTCTCAGCTTCTTTGGTCTGCATGAGCGCACTTTGGAAGATCAGAAGGAGATGCTTAAGGACTTGCTGTGTCGTATGGGGATCAACGATGTGGAGGAACTAGGCGATAAGCTTAGTGAATCCATGAAGAAAAAGATATAGAATGTGTCCTCTTCTTTCTCTTTCCCGCTGTTTCTGATCTTCATTAATAAAAGTTTATTTTTGGAATGTCAGAGAACTTCATTCTTAATCTTCTTTTTTTTTTTGATTAAATCCCCTTTTTTTTTAGGCCACGTATCCCACATACTGCCAAAAAGTAATCTCGTACACATGATTTCTGAGAAAGTGGTACCATGTATCTCTATAATCATGGTAAACTGCGTAGAGAGGAGAAAATAATAAACTCAAAGTAATCCCTGTGTATAGTGGCTAATTAACCTTGGGTATTAAAACAACCCAAATAAACTATACGCGTATACTTAAGAGTGGCTAATATAGCCTTAAGCATTTAATTAGCTTAAAAAACTCTTTGCGTATAGGGAATAATCAGAATCGAGTGTAATATCTTTCTTCTTTTAACACAGTAACCAATAAATATTAAGTTTATACGAGGAATGTCTTTTCGTAAACAGTAAAAACCATCATCATAGCCATCTGCGTATCTTAGGAAATCTCAGCAGCGTAAAGCTTTAACATATAAAAAATATATGTCTCTCTGACTTCTGTGTCAGATAATGATGACAGCCAAATCTCTGCATTAAATGCAGAAGAGACGGCTTGTCCCACCGCGTAAAGCTAATGGGACAGGTGTCAAGCGCGTAGAGCTCTGAACAAGTTGAAGCCTGTGTAGAGGTTGATTTGTCATGTAGTGCTATGCAAAGGCAAGATTTTGCTGCGTAAAGCTCTGACCTGTCTTCTGCGTAAACTCAGGGATTTGAACAACCTTATCATTTTTTACACAGTATTCGGGATACTCAACCGCCATTAGCTAGAGTTTTCGAAATACATTCCTATAAATAGGCCTCTATTTCATCAAAGAAGAACTTTTATCTCTTCTCAAATTTTCAAAAACTCTTTCATCTTCTCCTCCTCAAAAGTTCTTCCCAATGGCTCCAAAAAGCAAAACCGCTGCTGGCAAAGGAAAGAAGACGACTGCACCGTCGGTCGATCGTGTTGAGACACCTGCTTCTCAATCAGAAGAAACCCTAGAAATTCCTCCAGTGGTGGCTGAACCGATTAAAGGTAACGATTTACCAAGTTTCGATCATTGTTGGAGACGAACTTTGATGAAATTTTTGATCGATGAAGATGAGGATGAGGTCGAGTAGATTAAGGATTTTGACCAGAACCTTAACCAAGATCATAAACCCTAAAAACTCTCACCTACGCTGTGCGTATTAGCGTAGAGATTTGGGAAAATAATGATGCCCACGTGTATACGTGTCAGCATACAAAAGGATCAATACAATACGCCCACGTGTATACGTGTCAGCGTATGTAAAGATTAACACAGTATGCCCACGTGTATACGTGTCAGCGTAAAATGTTTGCTTACCAAATATGCACACATTTAATGTGTAAGCGTATAGCCTTTATACACAGATATAAAGATTGAACTTGTGTAAGACCATCTGCGTAAAAGTAATCTGCGTAGAGCTATTTGCGTAAGCTTTCGCGTAGACTCACTCGCGTAAGGTTGTCTGCGTAAATTCGTCTGTGTAGACACTGCGTAGAGTCATCTGCGTAAAACTATTTGCATAAAGTGGTCCATTTATAACCATCTGCATAAGAGATTTTGGCTATTTGACTAACTTTACCATCCTTTTTCTTTGCATCAATTTACAAATTCATCCATTGGCAGAGATATTTGGTTCTCCTTATGGAATTATGGGCTCCAATTATCTGGAAGATTTGTCACATGTTAACTTCCCACAGACCAATCCAATTTATCCTGAAGAAAGGAGTAATTTGATCACATCACAAGGGGAGAGGATGTTGTTATCTTTGATGAATGGAGAAATATTGATGTCTTTAACTTTAGAGCAATATTTAAAGCCCTCATTTTTATTTGGAGATGCAATTGATAATGAATCCCAAACAAACCCAAAGAAGGAGTCCTGGGTATTCAAATTTGAAAATACGGCAATGTATCTCCCCGAAATGAATAGGGACTATCCAATTGCTGCCTTCTTTCATGCTACACATCCCAGAAGGATGGCATGGAATCTGACTCCTTATACAAACGGCAAACCTGGCAAAATAGTATTCAGAAGAGAACAGGCTAACTGTATGGGATACTTCACCAGTACTAGCTATGGAGGTGTGGTCCCATTCCAAGGGTTAATGCCTGGAGAAAATCCCAGTGAAGACTCTTCCTTGATCCAACCGGTCCAGATAAAAATGAACATAAACCGGTTTATGAACAAAGGGGTATTATATCCTTCAGGGAATCCTAGACTCCAAGGATGGACGAATCCTCAGAATAAAAATTGGATCATGTTGACAGCCTGGGTGTTGAAGTATTTTAAATCAGAGCTGCAGACCATTGGACTATATAATGCAGTTACTGCTACTAGTCAAGGAATCCATATAAATCACAATTTATTCCTGGCTCTGGTAGAATTGTACATCAATTCCACTGGTACCATCTCAACTCCAATTGGTGAGATGGGGTTTGCACTCCATGAAATGGAGTATATTTCAAGATTACCAATGGGAGAACTCCCTTATGAAGAGTATACCCCTACCAACCAAGAATTGGCAGAGATTCAGAAGCAGAATCCTCAGTTGGTTGAAGTATATCAAGAATTAATGTGTCACTATCTGACTTGTACTACCATGTATGAAAGTCCTTCAAATTTGGCCTATGTCAATAAATGGACAACATATTTATTTTATCACAAGAATAGACTTCTCAAGGACGACGGAGAGAGGTTCCAAGAGAACAAGTCTCAAATTATCAATCTCATGACCACAATGCCTGGGGATGTAATAGCTGCTTTGATGAATCAACACAAGATCCCTGACAGATATCTGTCATCAAAAACTGGTGACTTTCCAGCAGGAATAGAAACCCTCAGTTATCTTCGTCATAGCAGAAAGCACATCTCGAAGGAGGCCCTACTAGTGGCTACTTATCCTTGTGGCTACGCAAATGGATTGTTCCTGGATCTACTTCTATAGATAGAATCCATCGAGACACATTATGGCCGGCAGTACGTCTAGTTTTCAGGGCTAAATTGAGTCTACTTCCAGCCATGGTGTGTCGGCTTCAATCTGGTTTAAGGAGTTTCAGTAATGAATTGGTTCTAGAACTAAAGCTCGTAGCGAATTTCCTAGAGTGGAGTTACCCTTTCTGTTTTTGATGGGTTGGTTATTACTTCATAATAATCGCTTGATGTATCCAGGCCCGGAAGATCCATCAGGGATATTTCTTCTGAAATATAACAAAGCTTCATGGAAGGTGACCTCTGTTGCTGACACTCGAGCATCATTAAATTACTCCCATGGTTGGAGTTTTTTCTGCATCCCACCCTCAGTTCCATCAAACCTTCTGGGTATACGTCTTGAAGATGGAGGTCAAGATAGAACATCACTCTCTCGACCGGCATTTAAATGGCTCTTATGCATCAGACCATCTCATTTGATGTACAGGTGTGGTGAACGCTGTATATTCGAACCTTATCTGCCGAGTAGATTTGCAAGGCAACTTGGATATGACCAGCTTCATGTTGGGAATGCTTCAACAGTCTTCAATAGCTACGGGAAGTTAGTTGATGGAGCCAGGGTTTGGCGATATTTTAGTACCGGATGCACAGGAGCCCAATTCTATATATCAACTACTTCCATTACTACTGAATTGAAAATACTACGATCATACACAATCTTCTATTCTTCTATCCGTTCTTTTTCCCCCGGATATGATTTAAGAAGAAGTCTCCGAGTCAGAAAAGAAGGAGATCCAGAAGAAGTTGTTCGAGTACCAGAAGATGCCCCAGTAAATGATGCTGTTCCAGATGAATTTCTGAAAGTTACTGTCACAGATAAGGAAGAAGCTCCTGTACTTACTGCTAAAGGTGGGAAGAAACGGGGATCATCTTTGACAATCAGTTCCCCCAAGAAAAAGAGGAGAGCCATAAAAAGACCGCTTCTCCTGGATGAGCCAGAATTTGAAGAGGAAGTTTCTAATGTCAATCTTCCATCAACCATAGATCCTGGGGTAGGATCTTCATCTGCAGTTGCACCACAGGTTCAATATCTGGGCTCTACAACTGCTACTCATGCACCAATTGCAAATGAACCAGCTATTCCTCCACAGGTAGCTGTTTCTCAGCTGATAACTGTTACTACCACAGTTTCAGAGATTACTCCAAATATAGAGTCTTCTACAGCTCTTCTTGAAGAAATATAGAGTCTTCCACAGCTCCTTTTGAAGAAGGTTCTTCTGTAGCTCCAAGGACTATTGCTGAAGACATTGAGTGGGATACTCCCATTGAGGATGAACCCATTCCCTCTGATGAACCAGCTTTAGATTTGGGTGAGGATGATTGGGAGGATATGGACTCTGATGATGATTTTTATCAGGTCCAAATCTTTCCTTTATATAAAATATATTTTATTCATATGATCAGATATTATAACTATTTCATTTATTATTTTCTTTACAGGGACATGTTCCATACTCAAGAAAATCATTTCTCCTGTCAAGAAAGCTACTCTTCAGAAGGTTACTCCTCCTTTTGAACCACATGTAGAAGAAATTGATGATTCAGATGAGGAAGATTCCGAAACTAAAAAATCAATTGAAAAATCTTCTGAAGAAGTTCCCGCAGAACCATCTTCTATTGTTCTTAAGAAAGACTCGGCTGTTGTTATGAACCTAACAGAATTTGAACAATCAGCTACAGATGTTGCAGCTCTGAATGTCATAAACATAATGGAGGAGACCCCAGTTAATATTGAAGAATCAACAACCGCAGATGCTGTGGTTACAGCTGCTGAAATTGAAGTCACAACAGGAATACTTTCTACTGATATAGCACCAGTTCCTGTAGAAACAGTGTCTGAGCCCGCTCCTGTCATTGAAGTGAGCCTCCCTCTTGCTTTAATTCGAACATCAGCTCCAGAGATAGCTGTAGAAGTTACAAGCATGGCTGCTATAAATATGACGATTGAAACTTCTATCCCAGCAACTACTCCAATATCGGCTCCAATAGTACAAGTTCTTACTGCAGAAGCTACTACAGTAGCAACTTCGAGCTTTTCTTTGCCAATAAGAATGACAACAAGTGTAGCTACTCCAAGCTCGATCAATGATATGAATTTTCTAGCCCAAGTTCATACTGATACCTTCTACACCACTTTGATAACTTTGACCAAAATGATTTTGAGGGGGAGCTATCAGTATAAAGATTTGAAGGCTACAATCACCCCGGTTATTGGAAACGTTGCCATATTCCATAGTACCGAGAAAGCCACAACGTTGCAGGCCATAGTTGAAGGTCTTGAGCAACCTTTACAAGAATATGAAGAAATTTATCATGGCACTATAGAGAGTTTTATTCAAACCGAATATGACACTCTAACTGCCGAATACACAGCTCGAGAATTATCATTTCAAGAAGCTCTCCAGGAGTATAATGCCAAAGTTGCACAAGAAACAGCTTTTCTTTATGGAAGCAAACCTCTGTTAGAACAACACCGAATTACTTATGAAAAATCACATGTACGGCTTTTGGAGCAGGAAGACAAAATTCGTGAGGCTGAAGCTGTATTGGCTCGTTTGAAAGAGGAACGAGAAAAATAATTGCTGAACGAAATAAATCTTTGGCCCAAGGTTCTGTTTTGGAAGAACAGATTTGTGGTTCGGAGAGTACCCTCAAAATTCTGAATGATGCAAAAGAAGGGTTAGTTATGAGTTTTACGGAGCCTTCTCGTAAATATTCTGAAGAATCAAAGCGCAAAATTGCTTCTCAAAATGCACCCATCATTCGAGAAAGAAGAATAGCAGAACTGAGAAAGATGATCGAGGACATGATCACTCCTCCTTTGTAAAATTTGTAAAAGAATTTCTTTCTTTCTAAACTTTTCTTCCATGCTGATGTAATATGTCAATCATATGAATGACACATTTTGGATTTTTTTGTGACTCTATCAAAAATAATAGAGGTAGGACAATTATCAGAGGTATTATGGACGTGATAAGCCTTCACAAATAAATTGTATCTATCCAAAGATAGCTAATCTTACTCTTTGTAGGGTATACAATACTGTCAGAGATAAATATGGACATAACAGATTGGACTAACCCGAAAAAGTATATAAGTATCTATGGACATGATGGATAATAATTAACATCAGCCAGGAAGAGAAAAAATAAAGAAAAACTCTCTTAAACAAGTCGTTTGAGATTTTCAAATCAACCGGCCATAAAGAACGTACATTTATTTCGGCAACTTCTTTTCTAATCCATAGAAATAAATAGATCCCGATGAATTTGTAATTAATGGATGAACCGGATGAATTTGTAATTAATGGATGAACCCGTCAGTTTCGAGAAGACAGATTGTTTCAAATTCCAAAACCATCCATTAACATTCGTCCATAAATAACACTTTACTATAAATAGTTTAGAGTTTTCTTATAAAGTATCATTCTCTTTTATTTTCTTTTTTTTTTTTTTTTTTAATCCAAAGAAGCAAAAATGTCTTCCAAGGACGTGCCACAAAAGACCGAAGCCTGAGACGATCGAGAAGACGATTGAGACAACCCCCATGGAGCCGTCTCCGCACAAAAAGGAAAAGACTGGCGAAAGTTCTTCTACGCCAAAAACCACCCAAGGACATTCTTTCTTTCTTAGTGGAGCCAGGAGAACAGCCGAGGAGGAAGCGCTGAGGATGGTTGCTCGCAAATTTTTTGTGAGTTCAGGCAATGATGTTTTGACGCATTGGCTGATTATGTATTCAACAATGAAGGCAGCGGCCCTGGTCCTCGTTCTTAATCTTTTGTATCTGAATTATAATATGATAAATAAAAGTTTTTATTTTATATGTCTCTTTTTTCTTTATACATAATATTTCTTCAGAAATTTGCCATTGATGGGCATCATAAGTAAATCTCCATTAGGCTTAGATAATCTATACGCCCCATTGGAAAACACGGTCTCAACAACATAAGGACCTTCCCATTTAGCTTGGAATTTTCCTTTACTTTGTGAGTCATAACCATAGGTCTTCGGACAGCTAGAACCAACTCTCCAACTTTAAATATTCTCTCTTTGACTTTCGATTAAAAGCTCGAGAGATGCGTGCTTGATATAATTCAATATGTTTGTTGCGCTTGAAGACGTTTTCATCCAAACCTTCAAGTTCTTGAAGCCGCAATCGATCATTGTTCTCTGAGGTTAGCTCATTGGCAATAGCTATTCTAAGAGATGGGATCTGAATTTCTAAGGGAAGAACGGCTTCACATCCATAAACCAACGAGAATGGCGTAAAACCTGGATTTCGGACCGTTGTACGATATGCCCACAAACATTCTCCAAGTTTCCATTCCAATCACGTTTATTGGAAGAAACAAACTTTTTGAGAAGTTTGATAATCGTTTTATTAAAAGCCCAGCTAAACCATTAGCAGCTGGGTTATAAGTGTAGAAGCCAGATTCTGAATTCGGTTCTTTTCATAGAATTTATAAATGAATGGCTAGCGAATTGTGGTCCATTGTCATGGATTATCCTTCGGGGAATCCCAAAACGATAAATCACATGATGTTTAATAAAGCTAATAACATGGAAGTTTTCACCCCAATCAAAGGAATTGCTTCCGCCCATTTAGAAAAGTAATCGGTTATAGCGAGGATGAACCGATGTCCTTTAACAGAAGGGGGGTTGATAGGGCCAATTATATCCATGCCCCAAGCTTCGAATGGCCATGAGGCTACCGTGGGATGAAGAAATTCAGAAGGTTGATATATAAAGTCTGCATGAATTTGACAGGCTTTACACCTCTTTGCATAATCTATAGCATCTGCTACCATTGTAGGCCAGTAATACCCCATTCTAAGAACACGGTCTTGTAATTTTGGACCAGGTTGATGTGCACCACATACTCCATCATGAGCTTCACGGATTGTATGTTTAGCTTCATTTTCGGAAAGACATCGTAACAAAAGCCCGTCATAAGAACGACGATATAGTATATTCATAGAAGTGTCATAATAGAATCGGAATGATCGTCGCTTGACTGATGCCGCTTCTTTAGGATCTTCAGGTAGAATTCCATAGACAGCATAATCTATGAATGGACTTCTCCAATCCCTATGTTGAGGAGTTAATTCTGAAGCATAACTGTGTTCAATATGTAAGTTATTTTTAATATAGAATAAATCCCGATCTAACAAAATTATTGAATTTTGTCTTCTGATTGGAACTGCTAGATCTGCTGCTAAACTAGCAAGGGCATCAGCTTCTAAATTTTGAGAGCGTGGCACGAATTCTATGAAGAATCCTTTGAACAATAGAGCTAGTTCAATCACTGCCTGATGGTAAGGAATTAAGTCAGGATTCCTGACTTCATAAGTTCCTCTGACCTGATTGATGATTAGCTGAGAATCTCCATAAACTTCTAAGAACTCAATGTCCAGTTCTTTGCTACTTGAAGACCAATTAACAAAGCATTGTACTCAGCTACATTGTTTGAACAAGGCTTATTGAGTGAATAGGCACGGTATATAACTAGTTTATCAGGAGACACCAAGACTACTCCCACTCCAGAGACAATATTGCCCTTGGGTCCGAATCGCGAGGCTCCATCAAAATACAGTTGCCAAATATCATCTTCCATAGTCATATTGCAATCTGCAACTTCGTCAGGAATGTCCTCATATAGCTTGGAAGTTTCAGGAATAGGGTGAGCAGCCAAGAAATCCGCTAATGCTTGACCCTTCACTGACTTCTGTGGTACATAAACCATATCATATGGTGTAAGCAACATCGCCCAAGTAGCTAATCGAGAATTAAGGATACTTGGTTTCTTCATTAACATTCGAATAGGATTTATCCTAGATATAACATGAATAGTCTGTCCTGTTACATAATGTCGTGTCTTTTGAATAGAAAAGACTAATGCCAGACATTCTTTTTCTACTGGGGTATACCTATGTTCAGCTCCGACCATCATTCGACTAAGATAATAAATTGCCTGTTCATGACCTATATCACTTTTTTGTGCAAGAAGAGCACCAAGAGAGTGATCCATTGCCCGAACATAAAGCAAGAATGGCTTTCCCATTATTGGAGGGACCAGAACAGGTGGATTTGTGAGATACTGCTTAATGTCATTGAATGCTTCCTGACAAGCTTCATCCCAAACAAATGATACACCTTTCTTCATTAAACGGGAAAAAGGCTGACATCTTCCAGAAAGATTTGAAATAAATCTTCTGATGTAAGCAATACGACCCTGAAAGCCACGGAGTTCTTTCAGATTTCGTGGAGGACGCATTTCAAGAATTGCCTTGATTTTATCTGAATCCACGTGGATGCCATCAGAGGTGATCACAAATCCCAAAAACTTGCCACTAGAAACCCCTAAGAAAGATTTAGTAGGGTTCATTTTCAACTGATGTTGACGCATCAAGTCAAACACTGTCTTCAAATCTTGAATATGATCATTTTTTGACCGACTTTTAACGGCAATGTCGTCTACGTAACATTCTACTGTCTTCCGTAGATGTTTTTTGAAAAATGTTGCTCATGGCTCGTTGATATGTAGCTCCGGCATTCTTCAAACCAAAGGGCATAACTGTATAACAATATACCCCTAAAGGAGTACGAAAAGCAGTATGTCTTTCATCTTCAGGATGCATCTTGATTTGATTATATCCTGAAAATCCATCCATGAAAGACATGCGTTCAAAACCACAAGTATTGTCCACCATGACATCTGTGATTGGAAGAGGAAATTCGTCTTTTGGACAGGCTGTATTAAGATCTCGAAAATCTATACAAACTCTGACTTTACCATTCTTTTTCATGACGGGCACTATGTTAGCTACCCAATCAGGATGTTGTTCTTCACGAACAAAGCCACAAGTAATCAGCTTTTTGACTTCTGCTTCGATTGCATCCATCATGTCTGGTCTAAAACGCCTTTGTTGTTGCTTCACTGGCTTAGCATTAGGAAATATATTGAGTTTATGAGTAGCTATTTTGGGATCCAGACCCGGCATATCCTCATAGCTCCAGGCAAATATATCAATATATTCTTTTATCAATGTTATTAATGCCTCTCTTTCATCTTTAGAAAGATTCTTGCTAATGAATATTGGCTTAGAAGTATTTTCATCACCTACATCTATCTGAATAACTTCGTCTTCCGTAGGAGGTTGTCGTTGTTCAAACCGCAATTCCCATTGATTATCCATCTGCTGAACCCAAGGATCATTTTCGAATGACTCAGACTCATTATCAGTTTGAACCATATTAACAGAGAAGATTTGTTCAGCTTCATCATACTGATTCTCTTCTGAATCAGAGGATTGTGACGTACTGGAGGAATATTCCTCTTCATCTTCATTATTCACTTTATGTGCATCATATCCTAAACCGTATCGGGTTTTCTGATAAAATGGATCTCCACGTAATGGCATCCGTCTACCTTTTCCCATATTGAGACCCGGCATAGTTTTCAAATCATATCCCATTTTCTGAATGATCTTTTGAGATTGTTGGCTATATCTATTAATTCTGATATTTCCTTTATCCTTCTCATCAAGATCATTAGTTTGTGTTATGGGAATATTCCTTGCTAAACCGAATACAATCTGTCGTTTGTAAGTTTTGGTAGAAGGAATCAAGAAATATGATTCTTCCTGCTGTTTATAGGCTATACAAGCTTGAGATGATGATGTAACAGGTAAGAGATAGGGTTCATATTTCAGGAATTTCTGAGCATATGGTCCTACATCAATGTGTGGAGGAAAAGAGTTTTCCTTATGATCAACATATAAAGTATCCTCTGAAAAAGAAGTTAAAAAGCTTTGACATCCATATACTCCAAAAGAAAATCTTCATTAGATTGAATAAATACATGCCCAGTATTTACATCATTTACAGACTTCTTTACATTAGACGCTGATGTACTAGCATCTTTCTTAGGCGTAGATTTGCCAAGGTTGATAACCAATGGCTCAGGATCAGTAGGACGGGATGTACGTCCTTTAACTTTGATGATCAAGGGCTGGTCATTCATGTCAGTTCGAATTTGACTTTTGACAGGGATCTTCAAAGGCTCTTCAGATGCGATTTGAATTTTACCTTTAACCTTTATTACCAAAGGCTGATCATCAACTGTCTGAGACTGAGTTTGTCACTTGACTTTGATTTTCAAAGGTTGGTCTTCTACTGGTTCAGAGCTTCCAGCAGATGATTGATCTTCCAAGGAAGGTTTGTCTTCAGCAATCTCAGAGATCTCCTTCACATATTCCTCTTTATAGAGTCGTGCATCCATGAAATAAGCTTCAAGGTTCTTGAAAGGTTCAGAATCAGCAAACTCAGTTTTTACGTTCCCCTGTGAGTCTACATATTTGAAGCACTGATGAAGGGTAGAGGGTACTATATTATTCTCATGTATCCAAGGTCTTCCCAACATGATATTGTAGGATACATCGGAGTTAATAACATAGCATGTCACTATTGTCCGGAGATCTCCGATCTGGATCTTCAAACGAGTCTTTCCCAAAGGTTTGCTCCTGCCAGCATTAAAACCAACAATAGTTGTGTTAGTATAAGTTAAATCACTGGTAGAGATTCTCAATGGTCTCAGCATGCTTTGGAGAATAATGCTGATGGAAGATCCCGTATCTATGAGGATCCTGTCCACCTCAGTCATTCCAATATACCCTGTATAATACAAGGGCCTGTCATGACGATTGTGGCCAAGTAACATGTCATCCTGTGTGAAGGTAATGTTTGGAAGAGTTTCCATCACACTATGACATTGAGGACAAGATGGAGACGTACTATCAGGAGCTTTAAGTTGGGCCAAACAAGAATCTGCTTGGAGCAAAGCCTCGCTCAAAGCTTCCCTACTATCCTTTGAGAGACGAAGTAATTCAAAGATAGAAAGTCTCGCCGGCGTATTTGCCAGTTGAGCTAAAATGTCAAATTTGTAGGGTTTCATCATCCCCTGACTTTGGTTTGACTTCAGAGGTACATCAAAGCGTACTGCTCGTTGTTTCCCCTTCTCATTTGCTGACGGTTTGGAAGGCTTCTGATTAATAGGCATTTGAGAAGAGGTAGGTTGATTTGGAGGTTCAACCGTATCTTCCATTTCTTTAGAAGTTTCTTCATAGTCTTTAAGATATTCTTTTCCGGACCTTGTTCCGGTAAGAACTTCTTCTGCAGACTCAGGAGATACTACTACCATATTGCAGGTTGTAGTTTTCTTTCCCTTTGGTCTTTTCTTATGAGACTTTTTATGCTGGATAGGGATCTCACATCCTAATCCAGTAGTGCTCTTCTGAGATTGCATTTGTAAAGGAAACCGTATCCCTTTGCCATAGTTTAATCCTTCGGCTTTCTGGAAATCATAACCCATCAACTTCATGAGGCGCACTGATTGTTGGCTATAGATATGCATGGGAATAGAACTTCCAGAAGATGCTTCAGTAGTATTTGGAGTATCAAAAACAACAATTTGTGACTCCGGCATTGGTGAAACTTCATCGAATAAAAGAACATCAGAAGTGCTTTGAGTCTCAGCAACATGAGTTCTCAACTCAGGAGGTGGTGGAATTCCAAAGGGTGCCTTTTCATATGCAGCAAAGATTTGCTGAGCTCTATATAAAGGCACACTGCACATAGCTATTTGTTGCTGATGAGTGAGTTTCAATTTGACAGGAGGGGCTAGGCTTGGAGGACATATGTTAAGACCTCTTAATCTCTCCTCCAAAGGGATACCACCCCATAGATGATCAAGATTATCATAGTCTTCAGATATAACATGAGAGATCATGTTACAAGAAAAAACATCTTTATTTTTCTTGGATTTAGAAGTTTTACTTTCTTTCTCCAAATCAAGTATTAAATCGGGATGTACCCACATGATTTCCCCATTTTTCAAAGTAAGAGGGACTAATCCTTCAACTTGATCTCTGGCTGGTGGAAGATTTACAATTTCCAAAGTAGCTTTAGGGATTGGAATTACTCCATCAGGAATTTGTTGTGGAGGGAAATCTCCAAATTGTATAGAAGTCATGTTCGTTGTGACAGTGTGATCATCATTAGTTAATGAAATGACTTTAGCATTGATCAATTCTTGAATTTTCTTCTTCAAGACATAACATGCTCGAGTGGGATGGTTAATGTATCTATGATAGATACAGTACTTGGGATTATCAGTCAAATTGACCTCATCAGGTCGTTTAGGGTCTGGGAGTTGGAGTTTGCCACTCTTCATCAGACATTCAAATATACTTGGAATATCGCTTTCATCGAAAGAATATTCCTCTTTTGGTTTCGATGGCTCAGCATTAGTTGGTACAGGTTTATTTTTAGAAAGGTTTACCACTAGTGTCTCCTTTCCTTTATCTCCTTTTCCACCACCTTTATTGTTATGACTTGGGCCAGCAGATGGCTTCTTTCCTTTATCTTCGGAGGTAAACATAATTCCATTTTCTCGTGCTAATCGGCCGTTATCTTCGGCTGAAGCAGCAGCCATAATAAAAGAAGGCCAATCAGTGAATTGAGTGGGTCCAATAAAGACAGCAATGGTGGGATGCAGGTTCATCTTGCATGTATCAATCAACGCTGCATCTGGCATCCCAGGAGGCAATTTTAGAGTCGCTTGTCGAAATCGATCAATAAATGCCCGAGCTTCTTCTTTATCTCTTTGTTTAATTGCTATCAAGGAGGACATGTTCATGTCCATTCCTACTTCGTAAAAGCGAGACAAAAACATTGCTTTGAATTCTTCAAATGATGATATGCAGTTATCAGGTAAACTACGATACCAATCATAAGCAATGCCTGTCAGATAACCAATAAAAGCTCTGGTGAGGAGGGCGTCATTTTTTTCCAAATGGATAGTCATCATTTCAAAATGATTGATGAATTGATTCGGAGAATTTTTCCCATCAAACAAAACCATGGACGGTG
This sequence comes from Iris pallida, assembly GCA_029216955.1. Lineage (NCBI taxonomy): Eukaryota > Viridiplantae > Streptophyta > Magnoliopsida > Asparagales > Iridaceae > Iris > Iris pallida. The sequence goes on from JANAVB010034617.1 coordinate 20,785,598, forward strand.
GTTTATATTTGGAAGGAAAGGGAACGTCATTCCAGTAGGGAGGATATGGCTGTTTAATCCCCAATTTTTGGAGATGAGTTTTATGCTTCATACTCTCCAATTCTGTTTTTAATTCTCTTACTTCCTGCAATATACCATTGGATTGGAGAGTAACATGAAGGATTGGAACTCCCATCTGAGGAAGTGGTGCACCTTCTGGATGAAGAGGTTCAGGAGATGCTGAATCCTGGTTAGCAATGGGTTCCGAATTGTTCAGGGGTGTGTCTACCCCCTGCCCATCCTGGTTTGGTGTGATTACCTGAACTGGAGGTGGAACTGTATGCTGAGCTATTAGAGTTTGCTGCATGTTTTGCATCATAGCCATTAGCTCCTTCATGGTTTGCTCGACTACAATTAGTCTTTGTTCTGTATTACCGGAAGATTCCGGTTCATCACCAGCAACATAAATTTTTGCCTCTTTTGAACTTACGGATGGACTAGTGTAGAGATTAGAGTCCACACTATCAGTTTCAGAATCAAAATTCTGAGTACCCCCAGCCTCAGAATCTGAAGTGGGCATCATAGTTTGACGATTCCTTGATCGTGTATTTTGATAAACACCTTCAAAATTGTCAACGATTCTGTTAAATCTCTGTTGACTTGGAGTCTGAGACGAGTTACGTCTCGTTCCTCTTCGTCTAGGTATGTGAGAAGCCATATTAACAGAAGCATATGATAACTCAAAATCACGTTCATCATGTTGTTGAGACACATTATAGTTTAATCGGTCAAAAACAGACCGCTTCGTATTAGAGCAACAACATTTTATTACAATTTGATGACTCTCGCAGTGATGATCATCACGAGGGAGAGTCATAGAGACATTCCTGTCACTACGCTTCTGATTTAACACTTGGCGTAAGTCAGCAGTAGGAGAAGGCAGCATCTTCTTCTTCTGATTTGGAGCACCAAATCTTTGAGCCCCATGAGTATAAAGTGAATTGCTGACTTCATTGGCGTAAGTAACTGGATTCTTCTTGGCCTGAAGTTGTGTACGCAAGTCAGAAGTTGGCTTTTGTGCACAACGTTTGCCATCAACATCACGCGTAATCCTGAGATTAGGAATTCTGCGTGGTGTTTTGTTTGGAATTTGTGGGTTAAAAATCGAAGTTTTGCCCACAAAAAACAAACGGAATTGTCTACGCTGTTTTCAACAGGAGACTGTTTGTTACGCTGTGTGCGTAGAGATGAGTCTATCTTGCCAGAAGCAGGAGACTTTTCCTTACGTGCAGGACGTAAAGTATTGGTGTCTACCACGTCAATGACGGGAGACGTACCCTTATGCGAGACAGGAGTATCTGCCACGTCGAAGACGGGAGATTTTCCTTTTCGCGCAGGGTGAGTTGTCACAATGTCTACCACGCCAAAGGCGGGAGACTGACCTCTGCGAACAGAGCTAGAGCCTGCCATTGGGACTACCACGCCACTGGCGGGAGTCTCAGCAACAGGAGTGGGAAGAATCCCATCAGACTGTGAGGAAGGCACGTCAGATTTAGGCATCCAGACCTTTCGTACCTTACGCGATTTCAACACTTTGGAGTGGCGATTGCCACCCCCAGTATGAAGCATCTCCTCATAGGCAGTCTGGTCGAAAGAAACGACCAGAGTTTTCTTCGTCGAACCGATCGACGCATCGTCGTGTTGAGCAATTACTTTCTCATCAGAGGAGAAAGTCTTCCCCAGCAGAGTCGCCATTTTGTTTTACTTAACAAAAAGCCTTTATAACTTCAAGAAAAGAAAACAAGAAAAAGTACAAAAAGTACAAATTTGATTCTGGAAATGTATTGCTATGGAAGTATGATTCGCAAATGATCACTTTGTTCCTTGGACCACACAACGATGTTGAAGAAGCTTGCTGTCTTGAGGAAGAAGAACAACTGAAGAACGGAGGCTGTAGAAAGATATCGACGAAGTTGGCACTGATGGCACAAGTCGAATGCTTTCCTGCTCTACTTCACTTTGTTCTTGAGAAGAAGAAGTAAAAGAGAACACTCGGGAATTATAACAATTCTTTTGATTCTCTCCGTTAGCTCCCTTCTATCAAAATTAATGCTGCCATTTATAGGCTGTAAAAAGCAACCAAAACGGGCCTCTACGCTAGCTGAGAGAGAAACTGCTACCCACGTAGTGGGATTAATCCTTACGCAAGCTGACAAGTGTCCCATTATCCGGCGAAATATGAGGTATCATGTCTATGCGTCCTCGAAATTTGTGGCATGAGATACACGTATGCCATCCACGTAAAGTGGCTGAAAACAACCTTGGGTGTGAAACCCAAATAAACTTTACAAAATCAATGCGTACAGGATATACGTCACATGCGTAAAGTCCATTAGCACTAGATGAGGGTAGAAGCTACGTGTCATCTGAAAATATCTAAATCATAATTACGTGCATTAAATGCAGCGTATGGCTCTCAGCGTATAGCCCCCCTGCGTAGAGAAATCCCCATGCGTAGAGGACACGTGTAATGTGCGTAAAGCTTGCCGCCTTCAACAAAAGCTTAAGCCTCTTCGATTCTCGTGTATTACATTGTCAGAGAATATAATCAATGTAAAACTGTAATCAACATTAATTGCGACATAACAGCTTCTTGAAAGATGTGCATAATAGCGTAGAGACACATGCGTAATGCCTCCTCTGCTCCTTGCGTAAAGTTTGGATCTGACCCAAAAATATCTGCGTAAAGTCTGAACCATCAATTGATTGCGTAAAGCTTAATTTGATTTTATCTTTATGCTTCTACAGATGCGGCCAGGCCGCTGGACAGCCCGCCGGAGAGCCGCGCGAGCGCGGTTTGCCGCAGCCAAGTCACAGCAGCGGAGGGAAATGCCAAAATTCGTGGGTAAGTTTCTCCCTCTGTACTCCGTCGATTTGAAATTCGTAAAGTGTTTCGGAGAGCCTATATGACCCTCTAGAGGCCCCAGCAAATAGATTACAATATAGTCGAACCTTCGATTCACAAAATCGAGGCAAACATCAACGAAAAACCCATTAGAAAACTGTGCATACACAGTCCAAATGTCCAAGTTGGAAGATCAATTTTGATCGATCTAATGCCGTTTTAGAAATTCTGTTTGAACAGACTTTTTGACAACATGTAGGGCTACACGACCCAATTTGCGGAAGTCGAATTCATCGACCACGCGCCGAGAAATCGGATCCCGAACTTTGACGAAAATCTGTTTCAAAAACTAGAAAATTGTCCGATACCACGTCCGTCCCGCCATTCCGGGCGACATGGTCGCGAACCGAAAGCATCGAAAGCTGCGTAACGGCTTCGTGGTCGTGTGGGCTTTGACGGAATTCAAATTGGTCGCGTGTGCGCGACGAATTTGATGCGTATCCGTCGAAATTCACCGTATCGTGCACGTTGCAAATTTCTCAATTACTTTGTGCATGTTTGTCAGATCGAGACAAAACTTGTGCCAACAGGACCGTATCATTTTTCTGGTCCTGCATGCCAAGTTTGGTCCAATTCTGAGACAGTGGATAAAATCACCGTTTTGCGGGCCCCACGGTCCCACTCAACGGGCGATTTTGTGCACGGCCCGCCGGAATCCAACTCTGGACATACGGTTGGGTTCGTATCGAAAAACTAGATCCGTAGACATGTAGTTTGACGGCTTTAGAGACCGTTGACTCTGGCACGCTTTTCGGTGCAAAGCGGGTCCAACGGCGGACATCGTTTTTGCCCGAAATTACCGTTTTGCCCCTGTGTCCAGAATTGGACTTAAGGACAGGCAATCCTAGCTAATTTGACTATTCTGAGAACGTTGGTACTATTTATTTCAGCATCCGGAGACTTCTATATGTGTTTGCTTGATTGTGGCTCATCGTGTGGTACAGTATTGGTTTCTCCAGCTAAGGACCTCAGGCAAGTGCACTTTCTGATTGCTTTTTGATTCATAGTAGTTTTCTCATTTCATGCCTATACATATATCTTGCTGCTTGTTGACATGCTCGTCACACGGAGTTGTCGGGAGGGGAAATATCTTAGTATACATGTGGACTACCCAGAAATATCCCCCGTGTCTTTCGTGAATGATAGCAGCCGCACACGACACGTGCGGTGTGTCGTATTTACCCCCTAGCCGTTCACATGTAGAAAATGATATTTTACACCACTTAGATAGATGTCTTTTATTAGCTTTTCCTTGTTTATTTCTCTATCGTGCTATGACATCACTTTATCTTACAGCTTTCATTCTCATATGCTATTTTCATGTCTTGATAATTCTATTGTGTTTTGCACTGCCGTCGGTTTGTGTACTTGTTCCAATCCTGACTGGATAACCAACATTTTTCAGGTTTAGCCGCGATCACTCTTAGCACTTGGGGAGGCTTGAGTATGCTGAGATCGACCTAGAAATAGAAAGCAATTGTATTATTTCATTAAATGTGAATCTTGTACTTTCTTTAATTATAAAAGTTGTAAATTTGTAATAAATTTACAATTGTGAATGAGCAGTATTTGTGATATTTGTGAGCATTTATTTCTTGCGGGCTTGACAGCGTTCTACCGCCGACTCTGCGGCGTAGGCTGGCTTGGACACGTCTCGTATCCGAAAACCGGGTGCGGATCGTGACAACCACCTCGCCGTTGGAGGGAGGTTTGAGACCGGCGGTGGAGGAGTGATGGGGTGGGGCGACGAGGGAGGGAGGGCCGGTAGGGGGTTGTGGAGGGGGACAATGTCGAGGCCGGACGGAGGGAGAGTGGGAGGGGGTAGGGAGGCCACCGAAAATCGGCGTCTCAGGGGAGCAGTCATCCGGATCAAGGGCTGCGAAGGAATTATGTAGAGTAATGGCGAGAGAGGGAGGTGAGGGAATGGAGAGGCAATCGGGCACCGGCAGCGCGCTGGCGCCGTCAGCGGGAACTGCAACTATCGCTCCGCTGGGCTGGTGGAGAGTGATGGCGCGAGAAGGGGAGGGAGCTGATCCAGGCTCGACGAGATTTGTGGAACTCCGAGCTGGGGGTGGGGGTGTGAGGGATCCGCGTTGTGGGGCGGGAAGGGAGGGCAGTTCCGGACTCACGCGCTTTCCTTGGGGCAGGTTTCTTGAGTGGATGAACGCGAAAGCAGTGTTGTAAAGAGTGACCACACATCTGGCAGTATTGACAGAAAATAATATTGTTGTCGTAAACCAGCGTTTGACTGAGTGTTTGATCACCAAGTTCTAATTCTATCACTTTGGGTGGCTCAGTGGTGAGGTCCAGCTCTACGCAGATCTTGGCGTAGTTACATTTAGAGAGATTTTTTGTTTCCTCTGCGATGGCTACAAGAGTACCGAACGCGCTGGCGATCCTCTTGAGGGCTGCAGCAGGAAAAACAAACTAGGGGGAGATTGGGGAGGGTTATCCAGGAGGTGACAACGGTCGAATCGATCTTGGGGTTAAAGTTTGGCGACCATTTGACAATTTTGGCAAGCTGATTGTTAATTTTGGTCGTGCCTTTCATCCACACTTTGCTGAAGTCCAGGTCGGAGGAAAGATGGAGCAGCAAGTGCTTGGGATCGAGAGGAGCGATCCTGTAAGACGCCGAGAGACCCCATCTAGAGATGGCTTCCCGAACGGCAGAAATCTTGGGGCATCCGGAACCGAACTTGAGGACCAAAGTTCTGATGAAGGGGGAAGAGAGGGAGCGGACCTCTTCGCAGGAGAAGGGGACCCGGATAGGGTAACCGTCCGGCGGAGGCGCCAGCTTGACTTCAGGCAAGATCACTTCAGCTACCGGACGCGGATCAGCCCTAATCCGGTCAGGTCGAAGTGCGTCCGCAAAGGAGAGGGAGTTGGGACGGGGACTGGCTGCCGAAGGGGGGGGCGCGTCGGCGCGGGCCCGAGGGGCGATGGGGTCTGCCGAAGAGTTCGATAGAAAATCTTCGGAGCCCACTGCAGCAACTGCCGGGGGGAGGAGGCTTGCGCCAATGTAGATCCCGAACAGGCAAAGGCCTGATGGGGGGAATAACACCTCCGGCGACCTTCCGGGGGATCTGGGTCTGACCCAGCAAGGGGATGTCCGAGGGGACGAAACGAGGCGCACCGAAAGGGGGCGCCGAAGGAGTAGACTGCCCCAGCCTGGAATGGGCGGAGTTGGGCCAAGAGGGAGCGGCCAGGGTCGAACCCGCTGCGTCGTGGTCGAGGGCCGGGGAGGGAGAGGAAGAACGCCCTCGGCCGGAGGCAGCCCCCTGGGGACCGGACTGCGCAAAGGGGGCCGCACCAGACTGCGCAAAGGGGGGCGCACCAGACTGCGCAAGGGGTGGCTCAACAGCCTGCCCAATGGGGGGAGTGTCAAACATATCCACATTCCTGTGCGCAAGGGGGGCTCTACAGCCTGCGCAATGTGGGGAGAAGGATCCTCCACGTGGGGGGGGGCCCACGTGATGCCCAAAGAGATTGACTGAGTTACGTGCGCCAAGTAAAGTCCGCACAAGAGATGGGGCCACAACCTCGGGGCCCACAACAGCATGGCTGGCTTCCCCTGCGCAAAAGGAAGGGAAAAAACTGATAGCAGGAGAAGGGACAAGCGCGGCAACCAAGGACTCTCTGTCGCCCGCATCAACGCACGCTGCCCGAGGATCACGCTCCCCAAAGGTGCAGGCCCACGTGGGCAGACGTGACGGATTGGACAACAGTTGTCCAGAACATGCCAGCGAGGAGGAAGGACCCGCCGAGAGGGCGGCGACGGCACGCCGACCGCCGGAGAGGAAGATCAGCGGCCATCGTAGAGGCTGAGCGAGAGCTCCCGGGGCCACGGACGGTGGGAAGAAGGTGCGATCCGAGCCAGGATCGGAGGGGGGGCCAGCTCAGCGGAGTCGCCACCTCGGGGAGGGACTGCCGGAGCAGCGAAGCGGAGCGGTCGACCAGGGCTAGGAGGTCCGCTGGCCAACGAGCTCGAGGAGGGAGCAGGGAGACCTGGGTAGGGGAGGAGGCGGTGGACTGACGCCCGGCGGGGGTAAGAGAGACTCCCCCTCCGACCACGCGGACTACCTCCGAGACGGCTGGGCGCGACTCGGCCAGGGCATCCCGGCAAGGAGAGGCTGGGAACAAGAGGCTCCCTCCGGCAGCTTCGGACACGGAAGCGGGGGGCGCAGGGGAATCCCGAGAAGGGAGCGGACCCAGGATCGAGGGCAAAGAGGATCTCGGAGGCCGTCGCCGCTGCCTGAAACGAGCGCGGCCGGGTCGGGGCCCCACCGCCGGACGAGCCGGGACGCCTTCCACTAGAACGGAATCGACGAAGTAGGGGGAACCGTGACGGTATCGACCCCTGTCACGACCCGCACCCTAGAGTTAGGGCACGAGAACGTCACAACGCCCAGCCTACGCCGCAGTGTCGACGGTAGAACGATGTACTAGGTCTCAATGCATCTAACAGTATAAAACTAAACAGTTTATACTCCCCGAATGGGGGTGACATAGCAGATATAACTCAATCACATCTAAGGTAGAGCATGATAAGAATAGATAAAACATGAAACCAAAAGAGGTATAGGAGATAGAAGTCTAAGTGTCTAAGATACATGAACCCAGAAGTACATCTCAAAACTCAATAAAGATACAGTAATCCACAAAGTAAATACAACTCCAGACAAAATGAAATAACTAACTAAACAAACCCTACTGTGTCTCCTCTAGGCTAGCAGGCACCTCCAGGCTATCTGTAAAATTTATCAACAGGTCCAGTCAGGACAGGAGCGAGCACAATACATCTCACGCAGTTCATAACATGTTAGAAAATATAAGCGTGCAAAAGAGTAAGATACATGAACTGTAAGAAGATGTATATGAAAACGAGAGAGAATTTATAACTGAAATAGATATAGGATAAGTAAAACTGCAATACTAGTGATTTAGAGCACGATATGGTTATGTAAACGGCTTAGGTTGCACAATAACAATAACAATAGGTCAAATCCATCATAACGTGAGTGTACAATGGAAGCGTACAATAGTTGTACAATGGGATTTGATTACATAACCATTCCTACTCACCCTCCCCAATCAATACACAATGATCCAATCCAGTTACGCTACCTTGTACAATAGTCTCCATAAATCTCATGTGATAATGAGAGTACAATATGCACAATGAGTATACATAAATGGGGGTGTACAATAAATACAATATGTTCATGAAACGCACATAACAATATGTATCTGTTGAACACAATAGAGATAGCATCGTAAGAGAAGATCCATATAGTACCAATCCGTGATAACGATCGTGCCAGTATCAAGTAAAGTAATCTAGAGCAAGAATGTAAATCCAGACAAGTATGAAATGGTCAGAGAATGTACTCGCCTGATATCTGAATGTCCAAGGTAAAGATACTGTCCGAGGAGAGGTGTTTGGTTCCTAATTAGAACAGCACAAGTCACAACATGTCCAGAAGGGTAATATAAAACACTACAATACATTCTACATGAATCTAGGTCAAACTAGGCCGAAGTCAACCCTTGGTCAACTCTGGTCAACTACACTAGTCAAATTAGGTCAAACTAGGTCATGTCCTAACCCAGCAAGTCTTACTATGCCTAACCAAGACTATTCTAGCAAGCACACATCAATACAAGGCTATACAAGCCAACATACACCCAACTCTATATAGCGTGCAATTATTCAATACTTAAATAGGCAAGAATTCACATTAGATATACACTAGGTAATCTATTACTTTAAGCTATACATGCCTACACATATATACACATACATATATTGGTATTCAACATTAGGTCTATAATCAAGGCATTTCAATAGCTATATAAACTTATATATTACAATACAATATGCTACCATATATATAATATACATACATAGCTAAGTTAACTATATTCATAAATACTTATTTAAGAGGCTATGTGTGTATGTGAACATGGAAAAGGGACAAGTGAGGATTAAATGGGCATACATAGTGTATACATATCAAAGAGTGTCAAAGTGTAAGTGAACAAAGTGTCAAGTGTGATAGTGTCAACATAGTGTAAGGGGTACATGAGGTAATATAGGATTTGTGTTAACATAGAACATTACATCTCATTAACTTGTATATTGCATACATTACATCTTTTATTATATTACATTCATGCTTGCATTCATTCATCATTCATTTATTCTCTTGCACTACTATATGCATCATACATTACATACTATGGAACCTACATATTCATTACAAGTCATACTTATACATGCTTACATTAGATAGGATACTTACACCTCATACATTATTTATTTAACCATATACTCATGCTTGCATTCTCTATTTAGTTACAATATGTATATACATTAACATGGGTTAAAATCAAATAGAACATTATATTACACACAAGGGTACACAAAATGCATATGCCGAATAGTAACTCCTACTAATAATCAATACTGTACCAACTCAGCATGAATTAAATTCTAGGATTAAAGTATGTTATATATCTATGTGTTAGCTTTCTGAAACTTCAAACAGATCGCGTTTTCGTTTCCGAAAACTCCCGGAATCGCGAAAACACCGAGAACGCGTTTGTCTTTCGTACAGCTGACACTCAAATAATTCTCTAGAAAGTTACAGAAAGAATTAGGCCTATTAATATATGTTTTTGGAAAGCTAACTTCAATACGCTTCTTATAAAAAAAACGGGAGATTAAACCGAGCTTTGAGCTAGTAGTTATGGCATTTCTAAGTTAGGGCTGAAATTAAAAACGTGGATAAAAATCATGACGGATTTAAATAGTTTGAGCCAAAAGAATACACATTATATATCCTAATTATCCACAACAATAATAATATGAGGAACCACACTCACAAACTTGATTATATAATCATCATGAACTATTTATTACATATATAAATATAGATACACTCTCATTACAATATATATATATATATATCTATATATGTAACATGAACACATCCACAACACAAAGGACACTCCTATGACCTCCAAATGGACACAAAATGGACACAAATGGAGATACAACCATGGGGATCATTCCTATGGGTTTAAAATATTCCTATATGCATGTAGAGGTGGTTTAGAGGAGAGATTATACCTTCCGGGAGAGAGATTCAAAGGAAAAGCCTTCCGATACGACACCGACACGTAGAGATTCCAAAAGGACACGAACGAGCTCCGAATCCTCCCAAACTTGGCTAACACCCTCTAACCATGGAGTAGATGAGAAATGATGAAGATTTGGTGGAAGAAATGGTTGATTTGGAGATGATTTGGATATTAGGGGAAGGAAATTTGAGGGGAATTTCTAGGGTTCTTAGTAAGAAGTAAAAAGAGGCAAGGCTTTTGTTAATGGGACTTATAGGAAGGGGGAGGGAGTGTTTGATGGCTGCCATAGATTTATTAGGGCTAGGTTTTAGGTCTTGATGAGTGGCTATGGGTTGTCCAACAAATTATAGGCATTCCCATTGGTTCAAAATGTCATAGGCTAACTTTTACAAATATCTTAGAATAAAAATATCTTCCTATAATATCTAGATATTAGTAATTATCTCATGACTAGTTAACCTAATCATTCAAGGCTAATCTAGATTAGGCTAAGTTTCTAGGTCAAGCCTCAAACCAACAATTAGCACATATTTAAATAATAAAAATTCAAAAGCACCAAAAAGTCAAAATGACCAAAATACCCTTAGGCTAAAAAGTCATAATTAGTCATCCTAATCACATGGTTAGGCTCTCTTGGTCATGGTTAGTCTCTAAGCTTAGCAAAACTAGGGTTTAACTAGTTAACCATCAAAATCACAATTCAACATTTTAAATAGTTTTAAATTGATTAAAAAAATTACCAAAAATCACAACATCGGTTAAATCTTATTATTGATTAATCAAAATTATAAAAGTTCAAAATTACCCTCATTTTAGAAAAGTGGGTGTTACAAGTCTACCCCCCTTAGAAGAATTTCGTCCTCGAAATTAAGATGGTCGTACTTCTTCTAGAGTCTTCTCCAACAATCATGGTCTCAGAACTTTCCTAAATCATACGATTAAAAAAAAGACGGCATACAGGGTCATGGCATATGGTGGTAGTAAAAGTCTCATCTAGGTATACTAGTCAGGCTAACCAAAACGGTCATAGGGTATCAAACATACAAGCAAATCCAGGGTGCTAAACGAGAAAAGATGCAGAAACAATAACCATCAAAACTATAAGGTTTGTCTACCACCCCGTATGAAAACTGGTACTCATAAAAAAATAAAGGAAGGTAACTACCAATCATTTGAAAAAAGTACTATCCCAAGAAAATCAAAATCACAAGTTAAAGAATCAAAAGTCACTTGCATTGAAATCCAATCACAATATATATACAGAGAGAGCGTTAGAGAGGGAAAACTAGCATCATGTAATATTAGGTGGTTTGTGTGTGTATGGGTGTATGTGAACAGGTTCATATGGTTAGATAGTAGGCGTGTGTGTACGTGAATATACATGAAAGTGTATACGAGGATTTTGGGTTTTAAAACAACGGCTATCAAGTTACACTAATCATGGTATATTGGTTAAACAATCCACAACATGCAACACGCAACTTATTTAATCATAACATGCATAGCTAACCATATATATATAAAAAGATAGAGACTTAGCTATGTATTTATACAAATTATAACATGGATGTATAAACGCTATATATATATATATATATATATATATATATATATATATATATATATATATATATATATATATATATATATATATTCATATACATATTCTCATGTCCCAATAAAATTAATTTTACGTTAAGACTAACATTTAGATTCCTACCAAGATTGCAAGCAGGTGATTGACGAAATCAAGACAGTTTTATTATCATTATTATTTAATACAAGAATAATAGCAAGAAAGAAATAACGAGAAAATCTGTTCTGCTTATCAGTTTAAAGAAGGAACCGTTTTGAAATCCAGACTTAAATATCAAATTCAAGATAAAATCTAGCAAAATCATCGATTCATTGTATTAAGAAAAACTCATAGCAAGAAGTTACACAAAGGTTTATGAAAACAACTAAACATACTCTTGAGTTAAATAATAGAAAACTAGACATCCAAACAAATAATAATTCCTTTTTTTTTTGAATGATTGAGAAAAGTAGAGAAACATTTTCAAAAATATTTAAGGTGCAATCTGATAATCATATGCGTCTATCCAGATTCATGGTACTCTAAATCCTCGTCATACTAGTAAGCAAGGCTACGATAATCACAGAGCCCTTGACTTATGCATATATTTCTAAAATCATGGTATTTAACATTTTTGCGGTGCCGCATGCTTGGCTGCGAAAACCTTAAATTTCCACACCCGAGAAATACATCCAGAGTCAGACTATATGTCCTCACCATGCTGGCTAATGTGACTATAGAAGACTAGATTCCATAACATAGATGACCTAGCCCATATAATTTCATCTTGCCAAAAATCAAATTAAATCAACAATGAATACTCAAAAATCAAATCAAAATTTATTAACGAACATCAAAATTCAAAAGTGAACACAATCCATCAAAATATAAACTCGAATGCAACAGCTATCATCAAAATTTAAAATTTGAAAATCTTCCATCAAAATAAATACAAACTCAAATTCAACAATAATCCGTAAAAATTAAATTTAACAAACAAAGTAAAATAAACTAAATCAAGGGAAAAAAGAGAGTTTTCAAATCGAAGTTAAATAAGATTCTCCAGGGTCGTCCCGGAAATCTCTCAAGGGTTCATATCTGTGATTGAGTACCTTCAAAATATATCCTAATCCTACTGCAGGCTGTAGTGGTACTCTAGTTCGAATACCACTACACTTTAGTCTCGACCTGCATGGGCCACCACTAAAAACGTGTCACGACCCGCACCCTAGAGTTAGGGCACGAGAACGTCACAACGCCCAGCCTACGCCGCAGTGTCGGCGGTAGAACGCTGTCCTAGGTCTCAATGCATCTAACAGTATAAAACTAAACAGTTTATACTCCCCGAATGGGGGTGACATAGCAGATATAACTCAATCACATCTAAGGTAGAGCATGATAAGAATAGATAAAACATGAAACCAAAAGAGGTATAGGAGATAGAAGTCTAAGATACATGAACCCAGAAGTACATCTCAAAACTCAATAAAGATACAGTAATCCACAAAGTAAATACAACTCCAGACAAAATGAAATAACTACCTAAACAAACCCTACTGTGTCTCCTCTAGGCTAGCAGGCACCTCCAGGCTATCTGTAAAATTTATCAACAGGTCCAGTCAGGACAGGAGCGAGCACAATACATCTCACACAGTTCATAACATGTTAGAAAATATAAGCGTGCAAAAGAGTAAGATACATGAACTGTAAGAAGATGTATATGAAAACGAGAGAGAATTTATAACTGAAATAGATATAGGATAAGTAAAACTGCAATACTAGTGATTTAGAGCACGATATGGTTATGTAAACGGCTTAGGTTGCACAATAACAATAACAATAGGTCAAATCTATCATAACGTGAGTGTACAATGGAAGCGTACAATAGTTGTACAATGGGATTTGATTACATAACCATTCCTACTCACCCTCCCCAATCAATACACAATGATCCAATCCAGTTACGCTACCTTGTACAATAGTCTCCATAAATCTCATGTGATAATGAGAGTACAATATGCACAATGAGTATACATGAATGGGGGTGTACAATAAATACAATATGTTCGTGAAACGCACATAACAATATGTATCTGTTGAACACAATAGAGATAGCATTGTAAGAGAAGATCCATATAGTACCAATCCGTGATAACGATCGTGCCAGTATCAAGTAAAGTAATCTAGAGCAAGAATGTAAATCCAGACAAGTATGAAACGGTCAGAGAATGTACTCGCCTGATATCTGAATGTCCAAGGTAAAGATACTGTCCGAGGAGAGGTGTCTGGCTCCTAATTAGAATAGCACAAGTCACAACATGTCCAGAAGGGTAATATAAAGCACTACAATACATTCTACATGAATCTAGGTCAAACTAGGCCGAAGTCAACCCTTGGTCAACTCTGGTCAACTACACTAGTCAAATTAGGTCAAACTAGGTCATGTCCTAACCCAGCAAGTCTTACTAGGCTTAACCAAGACTATCCTAGCAAGCACACATCAATACAAGGCTATACAAGCCAACATACACCCAACTCTATATAGCGTGCAATTATTCAATACTTAAATAGGCAAGAATTCACATTAGATATACACTAGGTAATCTATTACTTTAAGCTATACATGCCTACACATATATACACATACATATATTGGTATTTAACATTAGGTCTATAATCAAGGCATTTCAATAGCTATATAAACTTATATATTACAATACAATATGCTACCATATATATAATATACATACATAGCTAAGTTAACTATATTCATAAATACTTATTTAAGAGGCTATGTGTGTATGTGAACATGGAAAAGGGACAAGTGAGGATTAAATGGGCATACATAGTGTATACATATCAAAGAGTGTCAAAGTGTAAGTGAACAAAGTGTCAAGTGTGATAGTGTCAACATAGTGTAAGGGGTACATGAGGTAATATAGGATTTGTGTTAACATAGAACATTACATCTCATTAACTTGTATATTGCATACATTACATCTTTTATTATATTACATTCATGCTTGCATTCATTCATCATTCATTTATTCTCTTGCACTACTATATGCATCATACATTACATACTATGGAACCTACATATGCATTACAAGTCATACTTATACATGCTTACATTAGATAGGATACTTACACCTCATACATTATTTATTTAACCATATACTCATGCTTGCATTCTCTATTTAGTTACAATATGTATATACATTAACATGGGTTAAAATCAAATAGAACATTATATTACACACAAGGGTACACAAAATGCATATGCCGAATAGTAACTCCTACTAATAATCAATACTGTACCAACTCAGCATGAATTAAATTCTAGGATTAAAGTATGTTATAGATCTATGTGTTAGCTTTCCGAAACTTCAAACGGATCGCGTTTTCGTTTCCGAAAACTCCCGGAATCGCGAAAACACCGAGAACGCGTTTGTCTTTCGTACAGCTGACACTCAAATAATTCTCTAGAAAGTTACAGAAATAATTAGGCCTATTAATATATCTTTTTGGAAAGCTGACTTCAATACGCTTCTTCTAAAAAAAACGGGAGATTAAACCGAGCTTTGAGCTAGTAGTTATGGCATTTCTAAGTTAGGGCTGAAATTAAAAACATGGATAAAAATCATGACGGATTTAAATAGTTTGAGCCAAAAGAATACACAATATATATCCTAATTATCCACAATAATAATAATATGAGGAACCACACTCACAAACTTGATTATATAATCATCATGAACTATTTATTACATATATAAATATAGATACACTCTCATTACAATATATATATATATCTATATATGTAACATGAACACATCCACAACACAAAGGACACTCCTATGACCTCCAAATGGACACAAAATGTACACAAATGGAGATACAATCATGGGGATCATTCCTATGGTTTTAAAATATTCCTATATGCATGTAGAGGTGGTTTAGAGGAGAGATTATACCTTCCGGGAGAGAGATTCAAAGGAAAAGCCTTCCGATACGACACCGACACGTAGAGATTCCAAAAGGACACGAACGAGCTCCGAATCCTCCCAAACTTGGCTAACACCCTCTAACCATGGAGTAGATGAGAAATGATGAAGATTTGGTGGAAGAAAGGGTTGATTTGGAGATGATTTGGATATTAGGGGAAGGAAATTTGAGGGGAATTTCTAGGGTTCTTAGTAAGAAGTAAAAAGAGGCAAGGCTTTTGTTAATGGGACTTATAGGAAGGGGGAGGGAGTGTTTGATGGCTGCCATAGAT
>JANAVB010034617.1:20804036-20874651 GCA_029216955.1 Iris pallida
CTCGAAGTGGTCTAAGACGTGACTGGGATCTGCCACGTACCGTCTCAGCTACGACACCTGGAACACGCAGTGCACTCCCTCTAGTGCGGGCGGTAACTCCAGTCGGTAAGCCAATGCACCGACCCTGCTCAAGATACGAAATGGTCCGATGTATCGTGGACTAAGCTTTCCGCCGCCACCAAAACGAATCATGCCACGCGTCGAAGAAATCCGCAGGAACACAAGATCATCAACCTAGAACAAAACACAAGACTTAGAGCTTGATCTAAAACAATCACAATCAGACTCAAATACTAGAAAAATCTAACTATACCTCAAACTCCAACGGCCTCCGGTGGCTATCGGCCCAATGCCGCTGCCTATCCTGTGCCACCCGAAGTCGATCTCTGATAATCCTGACCTTCTCTGCAGCATCCACCACCATCTCAGGGCCAAGCAAAACCCTCTCGCCGACATCATCCCAAGACAAGGGAGTACGGCACCTCCGTCCGTATAGAGCCTCGAAAGGTGACATCTCTATACTGGCTTGGTAGCTGTTCTTGTAAGCAAACTCTACCAAGTGAAGGTGGTCCTCCAAAGATCCCCCAAAGTCCAAGACACAGGTATGCAGCATATCCTCGAGGGTCTAAATCGTCCTCTCCGACTGCCCGTCTGTCTGGGGTGGTATGTGGTACTGAACTTGAGCGATGTGCCCAAGCTAAGCTGCAAACTCCTCCAGAAGTGGGAAGTGAATCGGCTGTCCCGATCCGAGACTATACTCACTGGAACCCCGTGCAATCGGACTATCTGCCGCACGTACATCTCGGCCAACCTCTCCGTAGACAAACCCACCTTGAAAGGCAAAAAGTGGGCCGATTTGGTCAATCGATCAACAATGACCCAAATCGCATCCTTCCCTCCTGGAGAGCGCGGAAGCCCAGATACAAAGTCTATAGTGATATGCTCCCACTTTCACTCAGGAATGGGTAGTGGTTGGAGCAATCCACCGGGTCTCTGCCTTCTGGCCTTCACCTGCTGGCACACCAAGCATCTCGAAATGAACTGAGCCACCTCACATTTTATGCCATACCACCAAACATGCTGTCTCAAGTCTCTATACATCTTGTTGGCTCCTGAATGCATAGATTACTGAGAACGGTACACCTCCTGAAGAACCTCCTCTTGAAGTCCTCCGTTCGGCACGCACAATCTGGTACCATGCCTCAACGACCCATCCCCTGCTATAGAGAACTCATCCAACAGTCTTGCCTGGACCTGCTCCCTGATGACTCTCAAAGCCTCATCCTCAAACTGAGCTGCCCTGACTCTGTCCATCAGCTCTGACTGCACCTGCAGACCCCACATATGCGCCTCGAACCCAGGAACTATCACCTCTATGCCCAAACTCTCCAGATCTGCCAGAAGGTGACGATCCATCGTCAAACACATGGCCACGGGATACCTGCTCAAAGCATCCGCGACCACGTTGGCCTTCCCCGGATGGTACTGTATGGATATATCAAAATCCTTCATCAGCTCTAACCATCGCCTATGTCTCATATTCAGCTCCTTCTGGGTAAACACGTACTTCAAGCTCTTGTGATAGTATAGATCTCAACTCGCTCTCCGTACAGATAGTGTTTCTACAGCTTCAAAGCAAAGATGACCGCTGCCAGCTCCAGATCATGGGTAGGGTAGTTCCTCTCATGAGGACATAACTGCCTAGATGCATAGGCAATCACCTTTCCGTGCTGCTGAAGCACACAACCCAAACTCCTTTCTGAAGCATCACTGTAGATCGTATAACCACCAGATCCTGATGGCAGCGTCAAGATAGGAGCTGTAGTCAACCTCGTCTTCAGCTCCTCGAAGGCGGCCTGGCACTCCTCGGACCAAACAAACTCCTCGTCCTTCCTGGTAAGGCGGGTCATCGGCTAGACAATCCTGGAAAAGTCCTGCACGAACCTCCGGTAATAACCTGCCAGACCCAGAAAACTCCGAACCTCTGCTACTGAGCTCGGCTTAGACCAGGACTCCACTGCAGAAATATTCTTCGGATCCACCGAAATCCCCTCGCCAGAGACAACATGGCCTAGGAATTCCACGCGATCCAAGAAGAACTCGCACTTGGACAGCTTCCCATACAGTTGCTCCCTCCTGAGAGTGTCCAACACAATCCTCAGGTGCTCCTCGTGCTCCTCTGGTGTCTTCGAATAGATGAGAATATCATCAATAAAGACCACCACAAACTTGTCAAGGTACTGATGAAATACCTTGTTCATCAAGTTCATGAATACCACCGGGGTGTTGGTCAACCCAAACGGCATGACGATATACTCATACTGGCCATAGCGAGTTCGAAAGGCAGTCTTCGAAATGTCATCCCACTTCACCTTCAGCTGATGGTACACGATACGCAAGTCGATCTTCGAGAACACCCTCGCCCCGCTCAACTGGTCGAACAAGTCATCAATCCTTGGCAAAGGATACTTGTTCTTGATGGTAAGGTTGTTGAGCGCCCTGTAATCAATACACAGACGTACCGTACCATCCTTCCTGGGGACGAAAAAAACTGGCGCGCCCCAAGGTGAAGAACTAGATCGAATAAAGCCATTGTCCTCCAGCTCGTCGACCTGTTTCTTCAGCTCCGCTAACTCACTGTTGTTGATTCTATAGACGTGCTGGAAGATAGGCTCAGCGCCCGGGTACTAGGTCTATAGAAAACTCAATATCACGATCTGGCGGCATCCCGGGCAGCTCCTCGGGAAAGACATCCAAGAACTCAGCAATAAGTGGATGTGGCAACACCGGCCCCGCCAATAACGCTCCGCAGAATCCATCTCCCTGCTCCGCTGCACCCCTGGTAAACTCATACTCTGGCTCTCCCGGCGGCCTAAACAGAATCATGCCCCCTCTGCAGTCGATGCTAGCATGGTGCATGCTCAACCAGTCCATACCGAGTACCACATCGTAACTCGAAAGTGGCATTACGAGCAAACACGCACTCAGCTCCCGGCCTCTCAAAGAAACTCTCCGCCCCTTGCAAACATTATTAACTATGATGATGCCATTCCTAGTCATAATCTTGCAAGTCCTACCAAGATACTCAGCAAAGATATTGTGCCTAATAGCAAAAGAAACAGACATAAAACTGTGCGTAGCACCAGAATCAAACAAGGCTAAAGCTAGAAAAGAATCGAGAAGAATATAACCTGTGACAACATCCACAATAGGCTCCATCTCCTCGGCTGCAAGAGCAAAGGCTCTACCCTGACCACCCCACTGCTGGTGGTGCTGAATAAACTGCTGCTGTTGGGTCGGAAGTGGATCCCTCGGCTGCACTGCAGGTACTCTCGTCGGTGCCCCCTGAGCTGCTACGGCTCCACGGGCCTCCCTGCGACGGCTCGTAGGATAATCTTTCAACTGATGTCCAACCTTCCCGCAATAGAGGCACAAGCCCAGCCTCTTTCGGCAGACCTCCCAGATGTGACCGGGCTTCTTGCAGAAGTTGCAATGAGCCCCATGCTGTGCGTGCCTCTGCTGAGTGTGCTGCACCTGCTGCTGAACCGGTGCTCTGGCCTGAACCTACGGCATGTGATGCTGGAAAGAACGATGCTGAAGCTGAGGGCGCTTAGCAGCCCCTGCGCTGCTAGTAGCCCCCGAAAAAAGATCATGCTCCCTCTTGGGCTTCAAGCCTCACTCCCGCTCTACCTTGCGGGCCTCCGCGTAGAACTGGGTATAAGTCTCATAGAAGGAGGGAATGAGGATCTTGATATCCCAAGTCAGCCCCTTCCTGAAACGGCTCGTCCTGATCTTCGGGGTTTCGAACCATGTACTCTGCGTATCGGCTCAGACGGCCGAACTCCGCGGTGTACTCCTCCACAGATAAACTATCCTGCTACATATCCTGGAACTGTCGTACCAGGTCGATCTTGTCCGTGGGGGAAAAGAACTTCTCCTTGAAGAGGAGCTTAAACTCTGTCCAAGTATGGCCCTATCCAGCTAGGGCTGGCTCGTTTCTGAACCAGGTGCGTGCAATGTCTAGCAACTGCAAACCTACCGCCTCGACCTTCATGTAATGCTTGTAGTTCGTATTACGTATATTAGAATACGTGTACGTATTTTATCTTGTATTGCATATTTCTTGGCTTGGATCGATTTGTTTTGGGTTGGTTCGGCTAGGCTTGGGTTGCCTTGGTTCATCATGAACCAAGGGGAGAACCCCTACCTACCACCCCCATCATTCTTTATTAACCCATTCCTTCAATCTCTCTCTTCATTATTCTTTTTCTTCTCCATATTTACTTCTTCAACCACCAGGAGGGAGAGAGAGAGAGAGAGAGAGAGCTTAGACAAGTGCAAACTTGCTTTATGATGGATCTCATGTTTTATTGTTCCATTCTCTTCCTTACTAGATTCTAAGCCTCTTTAGAACTGGAAGTTTTCGGTTTTGATGGTTATATTTTTGTAGATCTAAGTTTTAAGTTCCTTCTTGTTTAGTTTTCTTGGTTTTGATCTCTAAAAACTTAGTATTTCCAAAAACTAGTGGTTCCATGTTGTAGAGAATTCAATTTCATGCAGTTTTGGCTTTTGTTTCGCTTGATTTCGACTTCGGATGAGGAAGTTATGGCCATGGCAAGTTTTCGGGACTTTCATGGCTGAACTTGCTGTTTGGGGACGATGAACCCCATGCGCCGGGAGGCCATGCATCGTGAAGTCCCGGCAACGCATCCCTTAACTCTGAGCGTGTCATGCGCGTAGGTTTCCTATGCGCATGTATTGAAGACGCAACGTGAGTTTCTCATGCGCTGATTGGTGCAGGAATCCCATGCGCCGATTGCGCAGGAATCCCATACGTCGATTGCGCAGGAATCTCATACGCCGATTGCGCAGGAATCCCATACGCCGATTGGTGCAGGAATCCCAAGCGCCGATTGTGCAGGAATCCTATGCGCCGATTGTGCAGGAATCCCATGCGCCGATTGGTGCAGGAATCCCATGCACCGATTGCGCAGGAATCTCATGCGCCGATTGCGCAGGAATCCCATGCACCGATTTTGCAGGAATCCCTTGTGCCGATTGGTGCAGGAATCCCATGCGCCGATTGTGCAGGAATTCCATGCGCCGATTGTGCAGGAATTCACTATTTTTGCCTGTTTAAGTTGTTTTGTAGCTAGAATCTTGAAAAACTCAAAACATGAAAGTTGTAGATCTTTTCCTTGGCTTCAAAAATATGTCACTAGTTATTTTATGCACGTTTTTCTCATTTATAATAAGGTAAGAATAGAACACGATAGTGGCTCGCTATGGCGCACTCTTGACAAGTAAACTGACAGGATATGTCTCGACATGCCGTTATGATAGCTAGCCTGACATGACAAGTATGAAAGATCTGGACACCGTGGACGATTACGTTTGTACAAATAAACTAGTACTGTCTTGTATTATGTCTAGGATGGTGATCCCTGAGTACCACGGTCAGGGGTACCTACTGAAAATGACTAAGGTTAATTAACTAGAATGATTCAGTAGTCATGAAGAGATTCTCAGCTACAGATAATCCCGTTATCTGGTCGTATTAAGTGGACTTGTAGCCTACCGACGAGTAGGGCACATTTCCAGCACACAGTCACGTGTTGCATTCTTCGTAACGAATATTCGACCCGGATAACCGGATGGTCTGCAGGGCTTGTGGCTGTTGGGATAATCTCATTGCATCTTGTTAGTAACTAGGCCTGTGATAACCTTAGTTAGTTAAAAGTATCAAGCTGTACTCTTGATTGGCCGTGATTGATTGGATGGAGTTTATTCTAGCTTAGTCTTATCCTGATCCTGTGCAAGATTGTGACATGACATGATTATTGATGCTTGCCTTAACAATAACGATCGGGGGTCCAGTTCTGTTCAGGAGAAGGGTTACAACCCCGGTCCTTGTTTGGTTTAAGGGTTGTAACCTGGCTCCCGGAGCAGTTCTGTGTCCTCTCTTCATTTATTATCTTATTGCAGCCCCCTGTCATGCTCGTCATGTTTTACCTTTACTTCAATACCATGATTATTTATACTGGCCTTAACAATAAAGATCAGGGGTCCAGTTCTGTTCAGGCGAAGGGTTACAACCCCGGTCCTTGTTTGGTTTAAGGGTTATAACCTGGCTCCTGGAGCAGTTCTGTGTCCTCTCTTCGTTTATTGTCTTGTTACCTTATCAATAGTAATTGAGGCGGGTTTCTATTCAGGCGAAGGATTGCAACCCCGGTCCTTGTTTGGTTTAAGGGTTGCAGTCTGGCTACTTGAATGGTTTCTCCGTGCTCAATATATTATTATTATCTTAGTTATTATCAGTATCTTTTAATTACCTTTACTATTTATTTGTGATATGCTGGTTTTAGTTCCTAAGTGAAGCCTCCTTTATGGCACTTGCTCTTTCTGGGGTCTGACCCAGCTGGTTTTGTATGGCCAGATATCGGAGCAGCTTCAGAGGATCCTCCTGTCTTTCAGCCAGATGGTGACCACCAGGCGTAACCCTGGCAATGAGTGGGTTTTTTTTTGTCCTCCCACTTTATTGTAAAAATTATTCTTTTGAGGCGTTTAGCCGACGAGCACGTGTTAGCTCGATTGCATCTTATTTACTGTCTGTCTACGGGCTATAACATGATTGACAGATCCTAGGGTTGATCATGTATGACTGAACTCTTGCTAGTCCTGACATTTTGTACGACTAGCTTCATGATCATCCAATATGTAATGTATGGGACGCCTTGCTATTATATATTTGGTGCTCTGACATCTTGTAACTATTATTTCTTGCTTGAGATTGAGACAATAGGCTTGCTCATGACCATAGGAGACTGTTGGATTGTAGTTAAACCCTCATATATCTAGACAGCCGTGAACGTATAGTGAGGTAGAATCTATTTCATATACGTAGCTGGCTATGTCTGCCCCAGCTCTCCAGCATTCTGGTTCTGGGACGTGACATGGTTTTAGTGGTAGCCCATGTAGGTCTTGTAAATCAAGATATGTGAGGGTTTACCGAATAGATGTCTCAATCAGTACTCGCCATTGATCTCTGCTCGTATCTTCTGAATCCCTGTAATCTTGACCTGATCACATGCTTGTATCGTTGATCTGTCCTGGTCCTTCCTTATTGTTCCCTATATCGTCTTCTTCAGCGACATTGTTCCTGGACCTGCCGATCAGCAAGGCGAAGCACCTCCCGCGGACCAGCAACAACCTGGGGATCAAGCCCAACATTCAGGAGTAGCCTCCAGAGTCATGCCTACCGAAGGAGAGCCCCCAGTTCAGCCCGTCCAGCCTGTAGAACCTGATAATGGCACTTTAGTAGGACTCGTCAGGACCTTGATAGCTTCCCAAGATCGTCGCGGAGATGCCTTGCAACAGGCAGTGGCAGATGCTTTGACCCGAAGAGGTCATCAGGGTAATAGCGTGGCCAACAGCTTCAAGCGCCTGAACCCTCCATTCTTCGATGGCAGTGAAGATGCGATCGCTGCAGATGCTTGGCTTCAGGACACAGAGGTGATTCTAGAAGCAGTCAGAACTCCAGAAGCTGAGAAGGTGGCCGTAGTGCGCCTGCAGTTGTTGGATCTTGCCCGCAGCTGGTGGGCAGCGCAGGCCGTTGGATTATTGGCACCCATTGCTTGGGCAGTATTCAGAGAGAGATTCCAGACGAAGTATTTTGATGCTGTAGCTCAGTACGATCTACAGACGAGGTTCACCAATCTGAAGCAGATGGACAGGACGGTCGACGGATATGCGGCCGAGTTTTTGAGACTTAATAGGTTTGCTTCCACCTTGGTAGCAACCGAGTTCGATAGAGCCCAGCGGTTTCAACAGGGGCTTCACCTGGAGATTCTATTGGCAGTGGAGCAGTTTGAGCATCAGACGTTTGATACAGTATTGAGAGCAGCTATGAGGCATGAGTATACCTCCCAGAGGATCGTAGATAGGACTAGAGATAGGAAGCGATCCCACAGTCAGATGAATCAGTCATCAGCACCAGCCCCGGCAGCCAGGGCTTTGACCATTGGAGCTTCGACACGGGCGGTCTCAGTAACGTCGGTTAAGCATTCAACCCCGACGCACCCTCAGCAGCAGAAGCAGAAGCAGTCTTCCGCAGTGGGATGTTCACACTGCGGGAAGCCAGGGCATGTGGTATCAGAATGTCGCAGAGCACAGGGTTTGTGCTTGGTTTGCGGCGCCCCGGACCACAGGGTTGGGAATTTCCCGAACAGGGGGAGTTCATCGGCCTTCTCTAGTCCTTCAGTTAGAGGACCAGCACCAGTCCAGCCGCAGCAGCAGCTGCAGTACCCGTTTCCGAGGTATGAAACCCATATTCTCGTAATTAATTAATTAAATAGTATTTTAGTGTTATAATTAGTATTTCTAATTATTATTATTATTATTATTATTAGATATTTTTGAGTGCAAATGATTTCAAAAATTTATTAACAACATGGACTTTTGATTTAGACCCAGACCCGAGTCCGAACCCAGACCCAGGCCTGAGCCCAAACCCAATTCCATTCTTTAAAAATCTGACTTTTGACTTGGTTCTAATAATTATTTAAAAAAAACAATTAGTCAGCTGGTCCCGTAGGACCAGCACACACGAATTAGTAAAACCCCATTCCTATTCTCATTCCCTGACCTCACTCTCTACCACACATGCATACCCCATTTTCCTCTCCACTCCACACACGAGCACCTTTCTCTCCCAGCAACTACTCCTCTCCACACAAATCCTCACCACCTCTCCTTTATTATTTCCCACTTCCCCCACTCTCTTCTCTTCACAGAAACTCTCTCCTTAACTCATCTCTACTCTTTCTCACAGAGAGAAACCAACTCTCTTACTCCCCACTCACCTCTCTCCCTCTCTGTTCTCTCTATACTCTCACCCCAAGCCCAAAACCCTCTTCTTCCCCCACTCTTCCCGACCCGACGCCGGAGCTCCCCGAAGCCGACCACCATTGCGTGGCCGAGCTCCAGCGCGCCCTAGCCGCCGACAGCGCCTCCCCCGACAGCGCCTCCCTCGCCGACGTCCGGCGACCCGCTCCACGCGAGCGCGCCGACTC
This sequence comes from Iris pallida, assembly GCA_029216955.1. Lineage (NCBI taxonomy): Eukaryota > Viridiplantae > Streptophyta > Magnoliopsida > Asparagales > Iridaceae > Iris > Iris pallida. The sequence goes on from JANAVB010034617.1 coordinate 20,813,108, forward strand.
CGGCGACTCCTCGGCCGTCCGCCGACCACGCACGCGGCCGCCCCGACGCCCCGACAGCGCCGTCCCCCTCTGGCCGCTGTCATTCCGGCGCCCCCTCGCCCTCTTCCCGCCGACCAGCGTGCCCCTTCGTGCCCTCCGGTGAACCCGACAGCGCTGCCCTAGCTCGCTGCTCTTTGGCCAGCGCCCTAGCCAGAGTTTCGGCGACCCCTGTCGTGCCCGTCTTGCCCTAGCTTCTGATTTCTTCGGTATTCCTCGACGACGTTGCGAATCAGCACTGTTTCGGGAATACGTTACTGTGCTGGATCTATTTTCTTTCTATTATTTCATCTGAGAGCTCTAGCCGAGCAATCTGAGGTATAATCCCTATCCCGCTATTTTTATTATCTTAGTCGATGATGAAATGGTCCCCGATTTCCTTTGGGAACTCGGTTTTAGCGACGTCGTAATTTTACGGGACTTTCGGAAAGGTCCTGTGAATTATTTTCGATTCCCAAAATATTTCGGGAATGGATTTTTGGTATGTGTTAGCTTTCCGAATTTTTCCGGGAACGTTCTATGATTTGTGGATTGGAATCGGACTTCCGAAATTATTTCGGGTCGTCCCGATTATGCTGTGGATTGGTTGTGGATATTTTATATATATAAATTTGGGTTTTTCCCTGGTTTAGGATTTGCAGGAAATTATCGGCGCCAATTTCCAGTTTTTGGGTTGACCAAAAACAGAGGAGATGATGCCCGATTTTTCCGTAAATCCTGAATTATTTTTAAAATGGATTTAAAATGATTTCAAAGTTTTATTTGATATTTGATTTTGGGTGACGACCGTATCGGTCAATGGACCCGGCTAAGTGCAAACGAAACCGGTCCCGCCCGGACGTTGAGGCAATTAGCCAAGATGATGATCGGACCATATCTGAGACTTATAATTTACTCTTATTTTCATATTTAATTTCTATTTATATTTATTTAATATTTCAGTTTAAGACTAACGGTGGTTTATCTTATTTCAATTTATGTAAATAAATTGTAATGGACATAAGCCCAGCTGGTTGTGGTCTGTGACGGTAATAGCTTAGATTTTCTTGTCTTTTCTGGTTTTGCGAGTTTTTATTATTTAACGATTAAATTGACTAAAAAGTATTTTCGTATAAAATTAATTAAGATTTTCTCACTTAAAATTTACAAGTTTATTATTAAATAAAAGTCACGTTTTTTTTTACTAAATAAGAAAATTAGCTCTATATTTATAAATTATAAAAATACCAAGTTTTCATAAAATAATCTGGCATCTACGATGTTTTCAGAATTCAGAGTTAAAACGACCTTTTTCCTCATATTAATTACAACGCACTAATAATCGCATTTTGCTTGTGTTAGCTAATTAAAAGATTTAAAATTGACTAGAGAACAGTTTAGAGATTGCTAGTTAGCATTGACGATTCTTGGTTTCTGAGACAGCTTATCGAATGTCGGATTTCGAGGAAGAGTCTGAACTCCCATCCCGACGTATCAACCTTTCTAGTCCAGTTAAACCTGAGGCAAGTACATTTTGTGTTAGTTTACAATTATTTAGTAATTGTTTTAATGCAAGTTTAAACCACGATGCAACACGGAACTCTCTCTGAGAGCACTGACTGTAACTACTGTAACTATTGGGGACTGGGGGAGTAGTGTAATGAGTATGGCCACATCCAAACTACTGTAACTACTGTAACTATATTAGCTTACCCCCTCATACACACGGGGATAAGCCGTACCTTACTGTAACAAACCCAAGCCGATCATACTTCATTGCCTATTCACATCACAGAACTGTAACTGTTTTAAAACTGTAACTGCTTTATTGTTGATTTCAAAACTGTTTAAAAGTGCATGATTCTATTATTATTTCAATTATCAAATTAGCATGAATTATACTTTGCTCCCTCCTGACTGGAGACCCAACATTTTAGGTATCACTGATGAGGCTTTGTTCCGGGATATTTCCAAGGTCCCAACTAGAAGACGAGGATTTCGAGACTGATGAGCTGTTTGCCTAGAGTTTTCTTTTATTCATGATGTATGTAGAAAATGGTTTAAGTTGTATCTTTCATTTCATTGTAAAAGTTTAATAAAGTTTTATTTTCCGATGTTGAGTTGTGACAAATATAGTTGTGTTGTATGGTTACCTGCTACTGAACAGCTTACTGCCGCCGTCTCAACAACGGTGCAGGCTGGGCATGATCTGGTCCGACCCAATTAGTTGGGATCGAATCGTGACATGTTTTTTTTAGTGGTGGCTCATGCAGGTCAAACAACAACTTAGGAAAACATACCTAGAAACAATTAGAACACTAGAATATTGATTTGTCACAAAATAGGTCCGAATTATATATAAATAAATATTTTGTTTGATTATAGACTGATAGGCTACCTTGCTTATGTGTGCATCCTAAACCTTCCAGAGAATGGTCATTGACAAGACCAATCCTGCTGGTGATGAGGTGTCATCTCCGAATCATACCCCATCTCCTCAACCAAGTCCAGGGTTTATTTCCTCGCGGCTGATTGACCGTCCCCATAATGTATCCAGTGAAGTTTTACTACGCTGGCGATTCCTACCTCTTCTCAAACTGAGTTGCATTTCCTTGGTGGAGTATCCATTCCTGTTGCTCCACCGGTACCAGCAAATACCTCCCAAATGGTTGCCCTATTTTAAGAAATCCTGGAGTTCCAGAAAGCTCAAGATGAAACCCAGCAGGAACAGATGAATATCACGAGAGAAGACATGAAGAACATCAATGATGTAGCCTTAGCTATCTTAAACCAAGTTGGAGCAGAACCTCGTCCTAGGAGGGATACCCCTGAATCTAGAAGATATTTGGGTCCCATCAAGTACTCTACTTTCCGGCAGTCTTGTCGTAAGAGGCTATTGGCTTGTGACTACTGCAAGAGGCCTGGTCACCAAGCCAATATTTGTCGTAAGAGATTGGGACAATGTTTGGCATGTGGATCCGCTGAACATCGGGTAAAGGACTGTCCCTTATCTTTCCATCAAACCAGAGCACATATCCCAGCAACACCTGTTAGGCCACAACCTAGGGACTCTCTTCCTATCGAGCAGACCTTGTCCCCTACACCCACTGCAGAAAGACATGATACAGACTCGAGGATCATAGGAGAAGATGAAGCAGTTGGAGACTGCTCGTACAAGAGCCAGAACCATGAGGATTAATACCTAGGACTGCTGAATAGCATTATCAATTGTTATAAGAAGTTGTAACAGGATGTCCTTAGAATAATCATGAGAATCTTGTTGTAATTCTCCTTCATGAATAAAACTTCTTAGTTACACCTTTATGGTAGATGTTTTCCCCGATAATTTTCCCGGATTACCCCAGATCTAGACATAGAGTTCACTATTGACCTAGTTCCCGGCTCTCTCCTATTTCTAAGGGATACTACAGAGTCAACCTGATGGAGGCCAAGGAGATGAAGGACCAGATCAATGAACTGAAGGCTCTGGGATTCATTCGAGACGGAGCTTCACCCTAGGGAGCACCTATTTTTGTTTATGCCCAAGAAGGACAGAACAGTACGGACGTGCATCAACTATCGGGCGCTGAACAATATCACCATCAAGAACAAGTACCCTCTGCCTCGGATCGATGACCCATTTGATCAATTGAGCGGAGCCAAGGTGTTTTCGAAGATTGACTTAAGATCTGACTACCATCAAATCAAAGTCAGGAAGGAGGACATTTCCAAGACGGCGTTCAAACACCAAGTATGGGTAGTTTTCTTTGGTCATGACGTTGGACTGACAAATGCTCTTGCTATGTTCATGAATCTCATGAACAGAGTCTTCATGAGTATTTGAATCAGTTTATCTTCTCCATAGATAACATTCTGATATATTCGAAGACTGAAGAAGAGCATGAAGAACATCTGAGGAAAGTTCTGAAAACTTTGAAGGAAAAGAAGTTTTATGGTAAGTTATCTGAACGTGGATTTCCTTTGACAAGGTAGACTTTTGGCCATATTGTCAAGAGAAGAAATTTCGATGGAAGATAGCTGCTGTTGAAAAGTGGTATACCCCAAGTTCAATTCGGAAGTTTCTTGAACTTGGCTGGCTACTATCAGAAGTTCGTGAAGTATTTCGCCAAGATTGCTGAGCCGATGACGAAGCTCACTTGGAAGAATGAAGAGTTCATCTGGACGAAAGATTGCCAGGCGGCATTGAGGAGCTGAAGAAGAGACTTACCACTACACCAATCCTTATCTACCCGCAGGAACCGGTGGTTTCTCAAATTTACAGTAATGCCTCTGGAAAAGGACTGGGTTGCGTTCTTCAACAACATGGGAAAGTAATTGCTTACACATCTAGGCAACTACAGACTCATGAGAAGAATTATCCCACACCTAATTTGGAATTTGTTGCAATTATCTTTACTTTGAAGCTATGGAAGCATGATTTTTATGGAAAAGGAGTGAAAATATATATGGACTACAAAAGTCTGAAATATGTCTTCACTCAGAAAGAGCTGAATGTTAGACAAAGAAGATGGCTGAAGTTGATGAAGGATTTCAACATCGACCCGCTATACCACCCGGGTAGGGCTAATGTGATCGCTGATACACTTAGTCGATATCCAGTGGCGATGTCCTTAACCAAGGAGTGGCACCTACTAGAAGACGTCGAGAAGCTTGGACTTGAGGTTATACTACCTGGAGATAGAAGGACAGAGCTGGATGCTGATTCAGTATTGATAAAGTTTGAGGCTGATGGACAAAATCAAGAGGACGTAGTTTTAAAACGAGGCACCTTGCAGGCTTAGAGTTCAAGTGTTGGCAGGAACACTTGAGGGTTTCTAAATTGATCAGCAGTGGAACTCTGAAGAATGGTATGAGACTTTGCGTATCGGCTGGCAAACGGAGGAACGAGTTGATGAAAGAAATGCACCAGTCACAGTATTCCATATATTCAGGAGCTAATAAGATGTATCAAAATATGCCTCCATTGATTGGTGCTATGGAATGAAGAAGGACAATTCCAGGTATGGGATTAGATGTGAATTTATCAACATGAGGAATTTAGCAAGAGAACAACAAGTTTGTTGCAGCCGCTGGACAATTCGGAGTGGAAGTAGAAGCATATAATAATGAACTTTGAGTAAGGATTGCCTTGTTCCCAAGGAGGGAAGGGCATCAATTGGATTATAGTGGACCGACTGACTAAGTCAGCACACTTTATTCCCTTCAAGGTTAGTTTATTCACCGAGAAGTTGGCAGCATTGTACGAGAGGCACCCCTACCGGATTTATGGAGTACAAACCAGCGGACAATCAAAGAAGATAATCCAGACGCTTGAAGATATGTTAGATCTTGTGTTTTGGAAATTGAAGGGTCTTGGAGAAGATCATTTAAAATTGGTAGAGTTTTCTTACAACAACTACCAAGTTAGCATCGTCAATCAGTGGAGTTTGAAGAAGGAGATAGCGCCTTTTTTGAAGATTTTCTCCTACCAGAGGAACGATCGGTGTTAGCAGAGCAGGAAAGTTGAGCCAGGTACATCGGGCCATTTGAATTTTTAAGACGAGTTGGAAGCAGCGTACCGGTTAGCTCTACCAGCTAACCTTGAGAGTGTGCAACGTCCCCTACGTATCACAGCTTAGACGCTACATTCCGGATCTGAGTCACATATTGGATAATTCAGAGCTGAAGATTGGACTCAACCTTTCAGATCCAGAGAAACCAGTTGCAAGTGTAGTCAGAGGTGCGAAGAAGATCAGAATTTGAGCCATCACGTAAACTCCTATTCCTTATCTTTTCGTTCTAAACTTGACTGATGCTGCTAAATTAGCTTAGTTTTGCAAGCTATTTTTTTGTCAAGCTTGATCATGACAGTATTTTATTGGGTGCACCCACTAAAATATTGTCTAATCAGGACCGGTGCATGATGGTCTGATCAACCTTGTGTACTTTGGTTCGCTTTTGTATTTCTATATGGATGATATCATAAATGAAACTAGTCCCTAAAATCGTTTCATCCACGACTGCATTGGAAATTCTTATTGTTGGACCTGAGTTACGGACATAGTACCCGTACCTGCTTGATTTGAGTTTATCATATCCCTAACCTTACTTCAATTTCGAGGACGAAATTTTCTAAGGAGGGAAGATTGTGAAACCCATATTCTCGTAATTAATTAATTAAATAGTTTTTTAGTGTTATAATTAGTATTTCTAATTATTATTGTTATTATTATTATTATTATTAGATATTTTTGAGTGCAAATGATTTCGAAAATTTATTAACAACATGGACTTTTGATTTAGACCCAGACCCGAGTCCGAACCCAGACCCAGGCCTGAGCCCAAACCCAATTCCATTCTTTTAAAATCTGACTTTTGACTTGGTTCTAATAATTATTAAAAAAAACAATTAGTCAGCTGGTCCCGTAGGACCAGCACATATGAATTAGTAAAACCCCATTCCTATTCTCATTTCCTGACCTCACTTTCTACCACACACGCATACCCCATTTTCCTCTCCACTCCACACACGAGCACCTTTCTCTCCCAGCAACTACTCCTCTCCACACAAATCCTCACCACCTCTCCTTTATTATTTCCCACTTCCCCCACTCTCTTCTCTTCACAGAAACTCTCTCCTTAACTCATCTCTACTCTTTCTCACAGAGAGACACCAACTCTCTTAGTCCCCACTCACCTCTCTCCCTCTCTGTTCTCTCTATACTCTCACCCCAAGCCCAAAACCCTCTTCTTCTCCCACTTCCCGACCCGACGCCGGAGCTCCCCGAAGCCGACCACCCTTGCGTGGCCGAGCTCCAGCGCGCCCTAGCCGCTGACCCACCGTCTCCCCCGGAAGCGCCTCCCTCATCGACGTCCGGCGACCCGCTCCCCGCGAGCGCGCCGACTCCGGCGACTCCTCGGCCGTCCGCCGACCACGCACGCGGCCGCCCCGACGCCCCGACAGCGTCGTCCCCCTCTGGCCGCTGTCATTTCGGCGCCCCCTCGTCCTCTTTCCGCCGACCAACGTGCCCCTTCGCGCCCTCCGGCGAACCAGACAGCGCTGCCCTAGCTCGCTGCTCTTTGGCCAGCGCCCTGGCCAGAGTTTCGGCGACCCCTATCGTGCCCGTCGTGCCCTAGCTTCTGATTTCTTCGGTATTCCTCGACGACGTTGCGAATCAGCACTGTTTCGGGAATACGTTGCTGTGCTGGATCTCTTTTATTTCTATTATTTCATCTGAGAGCTCTAGCCGAGCAATCCGAGGTATAATCCTTGTCCCGCTATTTTTATTATCTTAGTCGATGATGAAATGGTCCCCGATTCCCTTTGGGAACTCGGTTTTAGCGACGTCATAATTTTATGGGACTTTCGAAAAGGTCCTGTGAATTATTTTGGATTCCCGAAATATTTCGGGAATGGATTTTTGGTATGTGTTAGCTTTCCAGATTTTTTCGGGAACGTTCTGTGATTTGTGGATTAGAATCGGACTTCCGAAATTATTTCGGGTCGTCCCGATTATGCTGTGGATTGGTTGTGGATATTTTATACATATATAAATTCGGGTTTTTTCCTGGTTTGGGATTTGCAGGAAATTATCGGCGCCAATTCCCAGTTTTTGGGTTGACCAAAAACAGAGGAGATGCTGCCCGATTTTTTCGTAAATCCTAAATTATTTTTAAAATAAATTTAAAATGATTTCGGAGTTTTATTTGATATTTGATTTTGGGTGACGACCGTATCGGTCAATGGACCCGGCTAAGTACAAACGAAACCGGCCCCGCCCGGACGTTGAGGCAATTAGCCAAGATGAGGATCGGACCATATCTGAGACTTATAATTTACTCTTATTTTCATATTTAATTTCTATTTATATTTATTTAATATTTCAGTTTAAGACTAACGGCGGTTTGTCTTATTTCAATTTATGTAAATAAATTGTAATGGGCATAAGCCCAGCTGGCTGTGGTCTGTGACTGTAATAGCTTAGATTTTCTTGTCTTTTCTGGTTTTGCGAGTTTCTATTATTTAACGATTAAATTGACTAAAAAGTATTTTCGTATAAAATTAATTAAGATTTTCTCACTTAAAATTGACAAGTTTATTATTAAATAAAAGTCACATATTTTTTTCACTAAATAAGAAAATTAGCTCTATATTTATAAATTATAAAAATACCAAGTTTTCATAAAATAATCTGGCATCTACGATGTTTTCTGAATTCAGAGTTAAAATGACATTTTTCCTCGTATTAATTACAACGCACTAATAATCGCGTTTTGCTTGTGTTAGCTAATTAAAAGATTTAAAATTGACTAGAGAACAGTTTAGAGATTGTAACTAGCTTAGTTAGCATTGACGATTCTTGGTTTCTGAGACAGCTTATCGAATGTAGGATTTCGAGGAAGAGTCTGAACTCCCATCCCGACGTATCAACCTTTCTAGTCCAGTCAAACCTGAGGCAAGTACATTTTGTGTTAGTTTACAATTATTTAGTAATCGTTTTAATGCAAGTTTAAACCACGATGCAACATGGAACTCTCTCTGAGAGCACTGACTGTAACTACTGTAACTATTGGGGACTGGGGGAGTAGTGTAATGAGTATGACCACATCCAAACTACTGTAACTACTGTAACTATATTAGCTTACCCCTCATACACACGGGGATAAGCCGTACCTTACTGTAACAAACCCAAGCCGGTCATACTTCATTGCCTATTTACATCACAGAACTGTAACTGTTTTAAAACTGTAACTGCTTTATTGTTGATTTTAAAACTGTTTAAAAGTGCATAATTCTATTATTATTTCAATTGTCAAATTAGCATGAATTGTACTTTGCTCCCTCCTGACTGGAGACCCAACATTTTAGGTATCACTGATGAGGCTTTGTTCCGGAATATTTCCAAGGTCCCAACTAGAAGACGAGGATTTCGAGACTGATGAGTTGCTTGCATAGAGTTTTCTTTTATTCATGATGTATGTAGAAAATGGTTTAAGTTGTATCTTTCATTTTATTGTAAAAGTTTAATAAAGTTTTATTTCCCGATGTTGAGTTGTGACAAATATAGTTGTGTTGTATGGTTACCTGCTACTGAACAGCTTACTGCCGCCGTCTCAACAACGGTGCAGGCTGGGCATGATCCGGTCCGACCCAATTAGTTGGGATCGGGTCGTGACACGAGGCCATTGCCGACGCAGGCCTAGGTATTCCAGCAGCAGAGACCGCAGCAGTATGTCCAAGCCCAAGCTCTGATCCAGAGCAGGCAGAGGAATTTTCAGCAGAGGGGACCCACACCTAGAGGACATGGTCAAGTGCTGGCTTTGACCATGGAAGAGGAAGGAATAGCACCAGGTGAGGTAGTGGCAGGTACTATTCTCGTCAACACCTTTCCAGCTTCAGTATTTTTTGATTCTGGTGCCTCGCATTCATTTATGTCTGCACGATTCGCGACACGGGTAGGACTGGAGCCCGAGTCATTATCAGTAAGGCTCAATATACTTACTGGTAACGGACTTGTAGGAGTAGATAGAGTGTTTTCCTTGTGTCGGATCGTAGTTAGCGGTAGAGAATTCTCCGCTAGATTGATAGAGTTTCCGATGGCCGATTATGATGTGGTCTTAGGGATGGATTGGTTGAGGGACCAATATGCTAGGATAGACTGCCACATTGGCAGGGTTATTTTTAGCATTCCAGGTGAGCCGGAGTTTTCCTTCTCCCGAGGCGAAGTTGAACCTTCTCCTCCAGTGTTGCGGATGGCAGTAGCAGTAGTACAGTTACCTCGGATAGTCGAAGAGTTTCCAGATGTTTTTCCAGAAGAGCTTCCAGGAATGCCGCCAGAGCGAGAGATCGAGTTTACCATTGACTTGATTCCCGGGATAGCCCCAGTGTCAGAGAGAGTCTACAGGATGGCGCCATCAGAGCTAGAGATATTGTACAAGATGATTGAAGAACTTAGAACCAAGGGATTCATTCGTGCAAGTGGATCGCCTTGGGGAGCCCCGATGCTTCTTGTGAAAAAGAAGGATGGTACGTCCAGATTATGTGTCGATTATCGTACCTTGAACTCAGTGACAATCAAGAACAGATACCCTCTCCCGATGATAGACGACTTGTTTGATCAATTCAAGGGGGCAGCAGTATTCTCGAAGATCGACTTGCGGTCAGGATACCATCAGATCAGAGTCAGAGAGCAGGACATCCCGAAGACAGCTTTTAGATCGAGATATGGGCATTGGGAGTTCCTTGTGATGCCATTTGGAGCAACCAATGCGCCGGCTGTATTCATGGACCTCATGAATCGTATCTTCATGCCTTATTTGGATCAGTTTATGATTATGTTCCTATGCGACATTCTGGTCTACAGTAAGAGTGAGGCGGAGCATGAGCATCATCTCAGAATTGTCCTCCAGATTCTCAGAGAGCACCAGTTGTATGCCAAGTTTAGTAAATGCGAGTTTTGGCTCGATCGCATTTCGTACTTGGGCCATATCATCACCCGAGGAGGAGTAGAAGTGGATCCCCAGAAGATTGTGGCCATTGAGACATGGCCAGTGCCCAGTACGGTTGCAGAAGTTCACAGTTTTCTTGGATTGGCCGCTACTACCGGCGATTTATTTCAGACTTTGCTCGAATTTCAGCGCCATTAACCCAGTTGACCCACAAGGATGTGCAGTTTGCTTGGACAGTAGAGTGCCAGGATTCATTTGAGAAGTTGAAGCGAGGCTTGATGACGGCACCCATTCTCACGCTTCCAGATGGAACCGGAGGATTCTCAGTGTACTGTGATGCTTCGGGCAGAGGTTTAGGATGTGTTCTGATGCAGCATGGGAAGGTAATAGCTTATGCGTCACGATAACTTCGTGATCATGAGAGGAATTACCCAACCCATGACTTGGAGCTGGCAGCAGTAGTGTTTGCACTTAAATTGTGGAGGCACTACCTATACGGAGATAGGGTGGAGATTTTCACCGACCACAAGAGCCTGAAGTATGTTTTCACTCAGAGGGATCTTAACATGCGTCAGAGGAGGTGGCTAGAGCTACTTGTGGATTATGATATCAACCTGCAATATCACCCAGGGAAGGCCAACGTCGTTACAGATGCATTGAGCAAGAGAGTCAGAGTTTATTTCCTAACGGCACAACCAGAGCTGTTAGCCAATCTTCAGAAGATGGGTATAGAAGTTGTCCTCTCTTCCAGTGTGGCGATGATGGCCAGCATGCAAGTTCAGTCTACTATAGTCGAGAGGATCCGGATGGTGCAGTCAGCAGATTCCAAGCTTCAGCGACTCAGAGCAGAGTGTGAGGCAGGACGAAGACCAGAGTTATGTATCCATGAAGACGGTACACTTCGTCATGGGAAGCGTCTTTGTGTACCTAGTGGAGATATCAGACAGGAAATCATGGCAGAGGCTCACAGTTCGCAGTATTCCATCCATCCTGGCAGTACGAAGATGTACCGTGATATCCGTCAGCACTTCTGGTGGAATGGCATGAAGCGGGAGATAGCTCGGTTTGTCTTTCGATGTTTGGTTTGCCAACAAGTTAAAGCTGAACATCAGAGACCAGTTGGACTACTTCAACCATTGCCAATTCCAGAGTAGAAATGGGAGCATATAACCATGGATTTTGTGACTGGATTGCCTAGATCCCCGGCTGGCAGAGACGCTATTTGAGTTGTCATAGACAGGCTCACGAAGGTGGCTCACTTTCTCCCTTTCAGAGTTGGTCAGTCGACGGCTCAGCTAGCGGAGATGTATCTCCGACAGATTATCAGATTGCACGGTGTACCAGTCAGTATCACTTCGGACAGAGGTTTTAGATTTACGTCGCACTTTTGGTGTAGCTTGCAAGAGAGTTTGGGAACTCGTCTCCAGTTCAGCTCTGCTTATCATCCGCAGACTGATGGCCAGTCAGAACGCACGATCCAGACTCTCGAAGATATGTTGAGATCTTGTACACTCGACTTCGGTGGTTCGTGGGAAGATCACCTGCACCTGGTGGAGTTCTCGTACAACAACAGTTTCCAGGCCAGTATCCAGATGGCACCGTTCGAGGCACTGTATGGTAGGAAGTGCCGATCCCCGCTAGCATGGGATGATGTTGGAGAGAGGCAGATGCTTGGTCCAGAAATGATTGCTCAGACAGTTGAAGTGGTCAGGAGAGTCAGAGATCATCTTCGAGTTGCCCAGGATCGTCAGCGTCATTGGGCCGATTCTCATCGACGACCCCTTGAATTCTCGGTCGGCGACCATGTATTCCTGAGGATTTTGCCTAACCGTGGCATCATTCGTTTCGGCGTACGGGGAAAGCTTAGTCCTAGGTATATCGGGCTGTTCGATATTCTGGAGCGAGTAGATGATGTATCCTATCGTCTCGCTCTCCCACCATCGCTACGTGAGGTGCATGACGTATTCCATGTATCCCAACTACGACGGTATATCCCAGACCCGAGCCACATCCTGGATCATTCGGAATTGGTTGTTGGTACCAACCTTTCGTATGAGGAGAGGCCCGTGTCTATATTGGACCGAAGAGAGAAGACACTCAAGAACAGGACTATCAAGTTAGTCTGAGTTGCTTGGGGTCATCACTCTTTGGGTGAGTCAACGTGGGAGCGCGAGGATGATATCCAGTCGCGATATTCCGACCTGTTTGACTCGTGAGGTATAATATCCTCCATATACCTCATGCCTTCGATTCCTTTCTTGCATGATTGATTGATTATCTAGTATAGCTTGCTTGTGATTAGTATAGCTTGTTCTTGCCCCTCTAGCCTTTTAATTAAATTCTGAGGACGGAATTCTTTTAAGGTGGATAGAGTTGTAATGCCTGTAGTTCGTATTACGTATCTTGGAATACGTGTACGTATTTTATCTTGTATTGCATATCTCTTGGCTTGGCTCGATTTATTTTGGGTTGGTTCGGCTAGGCTTGGGTTGCCTTGGTTCATCATGAACCAAAGGGAGATGAAGCTACTGATTATCGGCACCATTTCCCTGGTTTGGGATTTGCAGGAAATTATCGGCACCATTTCCCAGTTTTTGGGTTGACCAAAAACAGAGGAGATGCTGCCGGATTTTTCCGTAAATCCTGGATTATTTTTAAAATGAATTTAAAATGAATTTTGGAATTTTATTCGATATTTGATTTTGGGGTGACGACTGTATCGGTCAATGGACCCGGCTAAGTGCAAACGAAACCGGCCCCGCCCGAACGTTGAGGCAATTAGCCAAGATGAGGATCGGACCATATTTGAGACTTATATTTTACTCTTATTTTTATTTAATTTCTATTTATATTTATTTAATTTTTCAGTTTAAGACTAACGGCGGTTTGTCTTATTTCAATTTATGTAAATAAATTATAATGGGCATAAGCCCAGCTGGCTGTGGTCTGTGACTGCAATAGCTTAGATTTTCTTGTCATTTTCTGGTTTTGCGAGTTTTTAATATTTAACGATTAAATTGACTAAAAAGTATTTTCGTATAAAAATTAATTAATATTTTCTCACCTAAATTGACAAGTTTATTAGTAATTAAAAGTTACGTATTTCTCACTAAATAAGAAAATTAGCTTTATATTTATATTTATAAAAATTACCAAGTTTTTCTAAAATAATATGGCAGCGACGATGTTTTCCGAATTCAAAGTTAAAATGACATTTTTCCCTCGTATTAAATCAACGCACTAATTATCGTGTTTTCTGTGTTTGGTTAATTAAAGAATTAAAATTGGATTAGGACGCAAATAGAGATTTCAACTAGTGTAGCTAGGTTGGTAAACCTAATATCTGAGTTTATCTCTCGAATGTAGGAATTCGAGGACGGCTCTAATTACCTGTCTCGAAGTCTTCTACCTCTCCAGTCATTTCCATTGAGGCAAGTATAGTTTATGTTAGTTTACAGTTATTTAGTTATTCGCTTTACTGCAAGTCTAAACCACGATGCAAACACGAAACTCTCTCCGAAAGTACTGTACTGTAACTACTGAGGACTGGGGAATAGCGTAATGATTATGACCACTACTGTAACAAAAAACCCTTATCCTTCCTGTAACAAACCTAAGCCGGTCATATTTTATTACATGTTCAAATCACTGTTTTTACTGTAACAAACTGTTCATGTTTAAAACTGTTTAGAACTGCATGATTCTATTACTTATTTAACTGTTTAAAAATTAGCTTGAATTGTACTTTGCTCCCTCCTGACTGGAGATACATTTTTAGGGATATTGAGGATACATATCGGTTTTACAACAGCTACTACGACCCTGTGTTGTACCCAGTTGTGCTGCCAGAGTCCCCACAGGAGGACGTTGGGACTGAGGCCGATGATCAGGCCGATAGATAGATTTTCCTTTTTCTATATTTTGTTATTTCCAAATTCTGTATTTCATTTTAGAACAGTTTTATTTGTATTTAAATTTAAGTTTAATAAAGTTTTATTTTCCGATGTTGAGTTGTGACAAATATAGTTGTGTTGTATGGTTACCTGCTACTGAACAGCTTACTGCCATCGTCGCAACAACGGTGCAGGCTGGGCATGATCCGGTCTGAACCAATTAGTTAGGATCGGGTCGTGACACTTGCTGTTTGGGGACGATGAGGCCATGCGCCGGGAGGCCATGCGCCGTGAAGTCCCGGCAATACATCCCTTAACTCCGAGCGTGTCATGCGCGTAGGTTCCCTACGCGCATGTATTGAAGACGCAACGTGAGTTTCTCATGCGCCGATTGGTACAGGAATCCCATGCGTCGATTGCGCAGGAATCCCATGCGCCGATTGCGCAGGAATCTCATACGCCGATTGCGCAGGAATCCCATGCGCCGATTGGTGCAGGAATCCTATGCACCGATTGCGCAGGAATCCCATGCGTCGATTGTGCAGGAATCCCATGCGCCGATTGGTGCAGGAATCCCATGCGCCGATTGCGCAAGAATCTCATGCGCCGATTGCGCAGGAATCCCATGCGCCGATTTTACAGGAATCCCATGTGCCGATTGGTGCAGGAATCTCATGCGACGATTGTGCAGGAATCCCATGCACCGATTGTGCAGGAATTCACTGTTTTTGCCTGTTTAAGTTGTTTTGTAGCTAGAATCTTGAAAAACTTAAAACATGAAAGTTGTAGATCTTTTCCTTGGCTTCAAGAATATGTTACTAGTTATTTTATGCACGTTTTTCTCATTTATAATAAGGTAAGAATAGAACACGATAGTGGCTCGCTGTGGCGCACTCTTGACAAGTAAACTGACAGGATATGTCTCGACATGCCGTTATGACAGCTAGCCTGACATGACAAGTATGAAAGATCTGGACACCGTGGGCGATTGCGTTTGTATAAATAAACTAGTACTGTCTTGCATCATGTCTATGATGGGGATCCCTGAGTACCACGGTCAGGGGTACCTACTGAAAATAACTAAGGCTAATTAACTAGAATGATTCAGTAGTCATGAAGAGATTTCCAGCTATAGGCAATCCCGTTATCTGGGCGCATTAAGTGGACTTGTAGCCTACCGACGAGTAGGGCACATTTCCAGCACACAGTCACGTGTTGCATTCTTCGTAACGGACATTCGACCCGGATAACCGGTTGGTCTGCAGGGCTTGTGGCTGTTGGGATAATCTCATTGTATCTTGTTAGTAACTAGGCCTGTGATAACCCTAGTTAGTTAAAAGTATCAAGCCGTACTCTTGATTGGCCGTGATTGATTGGATGGAGTTTATTCTAGCTTAGTCTTATCCTGATCCTGTGAAAGATTGTGACATGACATGATTATTGATGCTTGCCTTAACAATAACGATCGGGGGTCCAGTTCTGTTCAGGCAAAGGGTTACAACCCCGGTCCTTATTTGGTTTAAGGATTTTAACCTGGCTCCCGGAGCAGTTTTGTGTCCTCTCTTCGTTTATTGTCTTATAGCATCCCCCTGTCATGTTCGTCATGTTTTACCTTTACTTCAATATCATGATTATTTATACTGGCCTTAACAATAAAGATCAGGGGTCCAGTTCTGTTCAGGCGAAGGGTTACAACCCCGGTCCTTGTTTGGTTTAAGGGTTGTAACCTGGCTCCCGGAGCAGTTCTGTGTCCTCTCTTCGTTTATTGTCTTGTTACCTTATCAATAGTAATTGAGGCGGGTTTCTATTCAGGCGAAGGATTGCAACCCCGGTCCTTGTTTGGTTTAAGGGTTGCAGTCTGGCTACTTGAATGGTTTCTCCGTGCTCAATATATTATTGTTATCTCAGTTATTATCAGTATCTTTTAATTACCTTTACTATTTATTTGTGATATGCTGGTTTTAGTTCCTAAGTGAAGCCTCCTTTGTGGCACTTGATCTTTCTGGGGTCTGACCCAGCTGGTTTTGTATGGCCAGATATCGGAGCAGCTTCAGAGGATCCTCCTGTCTTCCAGCCAGATGGTGACCACCAGGCGTAACCCTGGCAACGAGTGGGTTTCTTTTGTCCTCCCACTTTATTGTAAAAATTATTCTTTTGAGGCGTTTAGCCGACGAGCACGTGTTAGCTCGATTGCACCTTATTTACTGTCTGCCTACGGGCTGTAACATGATTGACAGATCCTAGGGTTGATCATGTATGAATGAACTCTTGCTAGTCCTGACATTTTGTACGACTAACTTTATGATCATCCAATATGTAATGTATGGGACGCCTTGCTATTATATATTTGGTGCTTTGACATCTTGTAACTATTATTGCTTGCTTGAGATTGAGAAAATAGGCTTGCTCATGACCATAGGAGACTGTTGGATTGTAGTTAAACCCTCATATATCTAGACAGCCGTGACCGTATAGTGAGGTGGAATCTATTTCATATATGTAGCTGGCTATGTCTGCCCCCGCTCTCCAGTATTCTGGTTCTGGGGTGTGACACTTCAGGTCGTCTGCCAGGCGGGAGGCCCTCATCTGCCGCTCGATATCCTCGAGCCAATCATCTGCATAGACCACACCCTCGGTCCCGCTAAAGTCACGGGGCCCGAGCTTCTTGAAGTCCTGGATATCTCCGTACCTAGTACGAGTCCCCGGATGCGGAGCCCTCTGCTCCACGGCTGCAAGGGCCAACTGATGGGCATCCTTCATGCCCTGGCGCATCGCGTCTGTCTGCCTCTGCTGAGCCTCGGCCTGGGCTCTCTGAGTCTCCAGCATTTGCTGGAGGAAAGTAAGCATCTGCCCAATATCTGTAGGCAGAGGAGGTGGAGGTGGAAGTACGTCTGCAACTAGCGGAGGAATTCGCTACGTAGGAGGAGGAAGAGCGCCCGCATCAACCACTGGTACTGCGGCCGGAAAAGTCGTAGCAACCCCAGGGTCAGCCCTCATAAATGGCGGAGGAGCGCCCCCAAAAGCTGCTGCCGACACCCCAACTGCAGCAGGAGTGTCCGGATCAGGTCCGCGAGTCATAGCAGACCTCTCCGCGTCCGCGGACTCAGGCTGGGACCTGGTCTGCACCATCCTGAAGATAGAAATAAAGAAGAAAATCAATACGGCACGGGAAATATTATATCAAGGAGGACAATTAGAATGCAAAATCAATATCAAAAACGGTAAGCAAGATAAGCAAGGAAAGATCCTACTGTGATTGAGTACTCTTAGCCTACTACCTCATATAGATAACACAGGCTCGTAGTCAACACTCTAAGACGAGTGCCGCCACGACATCGCACTAATCGCGACTTCATGACCTGCGTGGGCCACCACTAAAAACGTGTCACGACCCGCACCCGCTACAAGGGTACGTGTACGTGACAACGTCCAGCCCTCACCGTAAAAATGGCGTGGAACGTTGTAGGTTTTCTACTCTAACAACAGTTTATATATATATCAAAAACCTGTCGAGAATATGGTCAACTCCGAACGGAGGACAAGCAATGAATATATATGAGTACTCAATCACAACTCTAAGATGATAAAGTAAAGACTGAAAGATAAAGACAACAAGACGATAAAATATAACCTGTCAAGTCCAACACAAAGAATATACAAGTCCAAGTCCAAGTCTCTAATACAATCCAAAATAATAACAGTCTCAAAAGTAGCTGGAGACAAGGTCCAGTACAAAAGACCTACTCTAATTAAGCAATAGGTAAAGTCTCATCAGGCGGAGCTAAGACCTGCTGGACCAAAGTCTCCAAGTCTAAGCCCACTACGTCATCCGGACCGTAGTAGGTACTGTAATCCCCCTCATCAGCATCTATAATATTTTATCAACATATCCAGTCAGGATGGAACGAGTACAATCTACTAACAACAATTCACAAGATATGACAAAAGCTATAAGACTGTAAATAGAGAGTATATACAAGAAATCATAGAATATACATGTGAGTATCATGGCAAGGTAAGCTGTAAATCTAGAGCTAGAACAAGGCAAGTAAACTGATCATGGCATGTACAAGAATCAAGAATCATATATCTAGGTGTGTGAGTACTAGCTACAACATGTGGTCGGATTGGGTCTGCACAAGGTTATGATCTAGCCAATCATACGTGTGGTGTAGGATTGGCATTCACAAGGTTCACAATATATACAAGGCGGGTATTGACCACACATCTACACTAGTACTCCCCGTCCCCGACTGGTAGAGTGGATCCAAGCAAGACACGTTACGATGCGGGATTCTACGAGAAGGGAGCAAGTCTCCTCGAGAATCGGTGTCCATATACTGCACAAGAACTACAAGGAGGCTTGCACAAGATATACCAAGATAACGAGGAATAACATCTCATGTCGGGATCTATGAATACCAATCCGTGTGACCAATGTGTCGAGAACAAGCATATCTACACTAATTACATGAATTATAACAATCATCTTAAATTAGAAAAGTGTCAGAGAATGTACTCGCCTGTAATATGATATGATATGTCAACGGGATCCAATGCTACGTCTCGAGGACCTATAGAGAACAAGACGTATCAATACTATGTTTAGGAAATAAAGTCAAATCAAATTAAACCCTATTAAGTCATTCTAGGTCAAGACAAGTCAAGTTGGGTCAACATTGGTCATGGGAGAGTATTGGAATTCAATCCGAATCAAACTAGGTCGAGAGTTGACTTTCAGTTGACTTTTGGTCAACGGGTCAACTCTGGTCAACTCTAGGTCAACCCTAGGTCAACCCTAGGTCAATGGTGACTAATAGTTGATTTTTGGTTAACTGTCCAAGTTTAATGGAATTTGGGACTAAATTGGGTAAAGTGTTGACCCATAGTTGACTTTTGGTCTAAAAAGTCAACCATGATCAACCAAGGTCAAGACTAGGTCTAGGCGACTATTTCTAATCATTACCAACCCTTACAACCCATATCCAAGTCCATCTTGGACTTCGAAACTCAAATCTTGGCCGTAGGCCAATATCCTAATTTATCCTTTTCTAAGGTAAATTTCTAGCCTAGGTGAAAACCAAGTTAGCCTACCTACGCTTGGTATTTTGACCCGTGCTCCATAGGGTAGTAGGATACTAGCCTATACATACGTTACCTACCAAGATACCTAGGTAAAGTGGGCGTCTAGTCCATCTTACGGCCTATTATCGATATCTTGAATATCTCACGATACGCAATGGTACGGCGCGATACCGGCGTCCTACAACCCCGATTTCAACTCGGGAGCCTATCCACAAAGTCTAATTTATATAATCTAGGTCGCCCCCAAGTTTCATCTCATTCCGATACTCAGAGCTCGATTTCACCCTCTAACTCGATCTTCCCCCTAATCGATTTCCTACTTTCCTATACTAATACTCTTCTTCTCATTCTAATTTCTATTCTTCTAACTCTCTTCTCCTAATTCTTCCTATTCTTCTTATTCTAATCCCTCTTCTCATTCTTTTTCCTATCTTCTTCTAATTCCTAATTTCCTATTCTCCTTTCCCTCCTTCTCTTCTAATCTCCTTCTCCTACTTCTTCTAAACTTCTTCTTATTCTTCTTATCATTCTCTTCCTCTATATATATATATATATATATATATATATATATATATATATATATATATATATATATATATATATATACCGACCAGGTCAGGGCTCGCCGCATTAGTCGCCATCCTGGAGGAGTTCGGGAGGTTGACGGGTTTGCGGCTGAATAAGAACAAGAGCACCGTGTACTTCTGTCACGACCCGCACCCACTGTGAGGGTACGAGAACGTAACAACGTCCAGCCTACGCCGCAGTATCGGCGGTAGAACGCTGTCCTAGGTCAATCATCTAACAATATAAAGGTACATGTACAGTATATACACTCCGAATGGAGGTGACATAACAACATACAGTCTCAATCACATCTAAGGCAGAATGATAAAAATAAAAGATAGATAGATAAATGCTGGAATAAAAGATCCACAGGATACAATCAGAGAGAGAGTCTAAGTGTCTACTGCCATACAAACAGAACATCCAACCCAATACAAGTCTCTAAAACTGGAATGAAAGAATATACAATCAGATCTCAAATGACAGAAAAAGTAAACCTAAACTAGGGAGCCACAGTCTCTAAGCTAGTGGATCAGGCTGGGAATCTGGGTCACACAAGTCATCAACAGCTGTCCCATAGTAGGTGTCTATGCAGGCCTCCTCCTCATCCTCTGTAATATTTCAACAGGTCCAGTCAGGACGAGAGCGAGCATAAAACATCTCACGCAGTTCATATCAAGTTAGGAAATATAAAGCATGCAATAGAGTAAAGTACATGAAACGCTGAAAGAAGAAGATGTATGAAAAACAGTAGAGATTTGATAACAGGAAATATCTAAATACGATAAGTAAGAACTGTAAGGAACATGTGATTTTAGAGTACAATCTGGTTATGTAAACGGGCTAGGAAAATGCAATGGTAACTCCATTGTACGTGGGTGTACAATAGACATATACAATAGTTTATACAATATTGTACAATAGGATTTGAGTACATAACCAATTCTACTCCCCCTCCCCAATCAATACACAAGGATCTTCTCCAGTTACGTTATCTTATACAATAGTGTACAATGTTATACAATGGATGTACAATGTTATACAATAGTGTACAATGGTCTATCCCTGGGCTCATGTGATAATGAGAGTACAATATGCACAATGAGTATACAAGGATATGGATATTCAATAAATACAATATGGAAGTGAAACGCACATCACAATATGTATCTAGTGAATACAAGGGGATAACATCCCAAAAAGATATCCATATAGTACCAATCCGTGATAACAATCGTGTCAGCATCAAGTACAGTAATCTAGAGCAAGAATGTAAATCCAGACAAGTATGAAACGGTCAGAGAATGTACTCGCCTGATAGTCTGAGTGTCTGAAGAGAATATACTGTCCGATGAGGGGTGTCTGTCTCCTATAGAACAGTACAAGTCACAACAAGTCTAAAATGATAAAATGAAACTCTACTATACATTCTACATGAATCTAGGTCAATCTAGGCCCAAGTCAACTCTTGGTCAACTCTGGAAGTCAAACTAGGTCAACTAGGTCTAATCAAGTCTAAACTGGGTCAAACTAGCCTATACTAGGTCTAACAAGACTACACAAGTCAAATCTAAGCTCACTAGTTAGGCAAACACAACCATAGGCTAAAAGACTAGGTCATAGGCCAAGGCAATACCATGTCTAAGACCAACCATAGATCATAATCACAAGACAAAATATCATACATATACAATATCACATATATACATATAGGCTCTTCACACAACTCACCTACATACCCACATCTAGATACACTCACACAATATATACACATAGACATAACCCACAACTAGAGACTGAAAAAAATATAGAGAGAAGAGAGAGAGGGGCCTATGTGTGCAACAGGTGACAGGAAGATAGAGGGAAGGGTGTGTGTGCTACATCACATAAAACAATACAACATTCCACAGTGTACAAATACTAGTGTGCAGGAAATTAAAGAATCAATTCATTGTTCATTTAAATCTCAGTTAAGAGGAATACCCAAAATAGTTTATCAAACTCAGGTTTAGAGTCAAATAGACCCAGCCTTGAAGGGAACACCAAAACCAATTCACAAGAAATGCCAAGGGAAATCAGTGTACTACAGTGCACTGTTGCAGGAAAAATAATATGACAGAAAAAAATAAGAAGAGAACATGTGTGGTGTGTAATGGTGTGTCTATTCTCAGGTTTTCTAGTTCCAGGAACTAAGAAAACCTGAGAGCAACATGGTTCAGTTTTTTTCAGGTTTAACTAGTGGAAAAACAGTCCACATATATCAGTTTACATGTTCAATTCAATCCCAGTGTGTCAACAACAAATAAAAAGGAAGGGAAATCAGTTTCCAGTTTGGGATTATGTGACAGGAAGGGAAATCAATCATCAGGAAAATACCTAACAGTAACATTAAACAAAACTCAGAGTTAGGTCTTATTGAAACCATACTGTCAAGTAAATCGAAATCCTCAATTAGCCAATACCTCATTCTCACAACCAAAAGGCCAATTTCAAAAGTAAAGACTGAACCAACATGTATTGATATGTAGGGATAAAAATTGATTGGTCAACATAGCAAAACAGGAAGAATTCGATTGGCAAACAATCAGAAAATCTTGGTGTCAAGTTAAGTATCAGAAACAGTCCTGAATCATCCATTCAAAGCCAATATTCCACATAAAACCCAATCTTAAAACATGTAAACCAATCTACATACACTATACAACTTATTAGGATCTAAACTGAGCATTAAATCATCATTACAGGGTTAAAATCATGAGCAATATCAATTTGAAAACTGGAAATTTACAGGAAATAATATCAGTGTCAGAACATTGATTTTAATGAGAAATCGAAATCCAATCGACTAACCATAAACCAAAACAGTCTCAATTTCCTCACACCATTAGATAATACATAGGAGTACATGTTAGGGGTTCAATTATATGTAATTAACAGTGTTTAATGGGTTAAAAGTGAAGACAAAACCAAATGTGAAATCTGGAAAAATTCAGAAATGAATCTGGATGCTAATGTATCAGGATTTAGGAAATGAGAGATTAACAACCAAAAATCACATTTAAAATACAAACCAGTGGTTGGTAAATGAAGAACCCCATGTGCACAAACCCCATACATCCATTTCGTGTCCCCCAAGGCCGGACACGGCGTGTCCAAGCAAAGAACTCAAAACAAACACACACAGTGCACTGTCTCGTGCACACGTGCACTCGTGTCGTGTGCACGACACAGGACACCACAGTGCCTCGTGCTTGTGTCAACAGGTACTCCTAGTGTCCAGCTAAGTGTCCAAACACCTGCACTGAGTCCTAGGGTGTCGTGTCCACAGAAATAGGGCCGTATCAGTGGCAAGGAAATTCGTGTGCACAGACAGGAAAATAACAGTACGGTTGGGATTTCTCCCAAACTGCTCGATAAGACGAGCTGAAAATTGGTCAGAGTCATGTCAGTCACGTGTCCTAAGTGTCACCAAAAACTCATCACCAATGGTGTCGTGTCGTGTCCAGGAAGAACCCCGAGTGGCAGGGCATCCCTGTAGCAGTGCGCGCGCGTGCGTGTCAGCGTGTGCACGCGTGTCCAAACAACACAAAACGTGCACGAATCAATCCCAGTGCATAAGGAATGGGTAGACAATACCAAAACACAAATTCCCAATCAAAAACATTGCATGAAACAAATCGAAATGCCCTCAGTGGCATTTCGACAAACACCTACACAGCAGTCATGATACGTGTCCAAATGGACACGAAACTTAGGATACCCGACACAAAACCTATACAGATGCTTAGGGGACTCCTAGGGCTCCCTAATGATGAAGACAAAACAAAATTTTATGGAGGGATGAGGAATTTACCTATTGTTGAACTTTCCAATAAAAAACCCCTATTCAAAGCTCTCCACTTGATGTCCCAATCCAATCAAACCACCATAAACTGAAATGAAACTCCAACAACAGCAAGTATACCAGTGTTAGAACCCATTGCAACTGATTTGGGGATTTTAGGACCTAAAATGAATTTATGGTGAATTAATGAAGACAAGAACTCACCTCCTTCTAAACTTGATCTTTCCTAAAAGAGGCAACCCTAAACTAAGAGTGTATTTATAGGGTGGTGTTCCCAAGGAGGATATGGTGGCTGGCCACTTAGCCTAGGGTTTAGGGTTTTAAAACTTGTCTTGGGCTTTGGGCCTAGTCATTAAACAAATGACTTAAAAGTCACAAGTCATGGCTTATGGTCAAAACTTCCCATTCAAAACTCAATACCCTCAAATGTTTGCACTAACTAGAGTATGGTTGACCTAACTTAACCTAGGATCTCATATCTAGTCAAGTCACACCTAACTAGGGTTAGGTCACAAGTCATAGCTAGTCAAAGTCAACCTAGTCAACCTTCAATCAAACAATTCCAAAATAAATTCTAAAAATTCCTAAAAATTCTAATAAATTCTAAAATGACCAAAATCTCCTCTAGGCTAAAATATACCAATCAAATATCCTAATCACAATGACTAGGCTCTAGGTCAACAGTCTAAGGCTACACTAGTCAATGCACCAAAATCACAAGTCATGATTTAAATGGTTTAAAAATAATTAAAAATAATTAAAAATTACCAAAAATCATATTATTAAATAAATATCATAATTAATTAAATTAAAATACAAAATTTCAAAATTACCCTCATTTTAGAAAACTGGGTGTTACAAGTCTACCCACCTTAGAAGAATTTCGTCCTCGAAATTAAAATGGTAGTAGTCCTTCTAGGTCAAACACCCCACAATCAGAGTCTCAATCATATCGTCAGATAATCATATGCGTCTGTCCAAAACCATGATACTCAGAATCTCTGTCATGCCAGTGAGCAAGGCTACGATAATCACAGAGTCCTCAACTATGGTACATAGTATTTAAAATTTTTGCATTGCCGCGCGCTTGGCAGCGAAAACCTTAAATTCCCACACCCGAGAAATACATCCATAGTCCGACTATATGTCCTTACTATGCCTGCTAGCATGACCCTAGAGGATTCTAAAATCTCATAATCGAGGCGACCTAGCCCATACGACTTATCTCAGAAGAAAATTAAATCATAATGAAGCACCAGATCGAAACTTATCAACAATGAAGAAACAGATAGGAACAGATGGAATTAAATTTTCAAGGCAGGAATTGCGAAATTGAATCAAAGAACAGAACCTGCGACTAGATCTCCAACGGCCTGAGCATCCTCGGCTGTCATGGCGAAAGCTCGCCCTGGCTGGCCTCCCCTGGCCTGCTGCTGATGCTGGACGAACCTCTGCTGCTGAGTCTGCAATGGTGGTCCCCTCTGCTGCCCTGCCGGAGCTCTAGCTCCTGGTGCTACCTGAGCCAATGGTGTCGTGTTCTTGGGACACTCTCTACACTGATGCTCCACTGATCCGCAAAGCAAACACATGTCCAGCCTCTTCCTACAGTCGTCCCACCCATGGCCTTGCTTCTTGCAGAAGTTGCACACAGTGTTCTGCTGCTGCCTGGGTGCCTGTTGATACTGCACCGGTCTCTGTCCCTGATACTGAACAGGCCTCTGCTGCTGCTACTGGAAATGGGCCATCGGCTGCTGATACTGCTGCTGAAACTCATGCTGAACGTGCGGCCTCTTGGCTGGTCCTCCGCTGCTGCTGCCCCCAACTGGGTCTCGTCCCCTCTTGAGCCTAAGCTCAAGATCATCCTCCGCCAATAAGGCTTCCGTCAAAATCTCCTCAAAAGTAGCATCTTTGTTCCCTTTGGTCAGGGACTTGACCTCCTTGACCAGACCCTTCCGGAACCTCTGGGCCTTCGCCGTCTCGCTCAACCCCTCAACAAACCTGCCAAGACGGCCAAACTCTCCCGCGTACTCCTCTACTGAGAGGCTCCCCTGGACCAAGTTCTCAAACTGCGTCTCCAAGGCTCTGACTGCTTAATCTGGGAAGAACTTCTTCTTGAAGAAGCCCCTGAACTGCTCCCAAGTCTGCCCTGGTACCCCCACCCTGGGGTCCGACTGATACCAGGTGCGAGCGAGATCTCGCATCCGACTAGCTGCTGCCTCGATCTGGAGGTCTGCTGGAATCCTGGCCAAGCGAAAGATCTCCTCCATATGCTCGATCCACTCGTCGGCATACAGGATCCCCTCTGTCCCCAAAAAGTCTCTGGGGCTCATCTTCTGAAACTGTTCGATCCCCGGTGTCTTCGGCTGCTGTACCACTGGTCGAGCTGCGGCTGTCGTGACGGCCAACTCCATGCCTCTGTCCTACCGAGCCTGCTGTCGGTCCATGAACTGCTGGAAATACGCGAACATCTGAGCTGCGTCCACATGTCCTGGAGGCGGGTGGCGGCTGAAAAGGATCCTCTGGAATGACTGGGTCCTGCCTCCGAACTGGTAAAGGCATACCCTCAGCTGCTGCTGCTGCTGAAATCCCAATATGAGCAGAGGTGGCAGGAGCTGTAGCCTCCCAACCCTGCTGAACTGGCTGAGAGGTAGCAGTCCCCTCTACAGTATCTCCATGAATGGCACGCTGTAATCGCGTCTCCACCATCCTGAAGACAAATCAAACAAACAATTGCTGAGAATGAGTCGAAATAGCAAAGGAGGACAGTTATATTCAAGGAGAACAATATCAGCAAGAACTGAGATGGCATAAATTTGATATGAGTTTTTCCTAGTGTGATTGAGTACCTTTTAAAAGAAATATCCTAATCCTACTGCAGGCTGTAGTGATACTCTAATTCGAATACCACTACATAAACTCGACCTGCATGGGCCACCACTAAAAACGTGTCACGGTCCGCACCCACTGTGAGGGTACGAGAACGTAACAACTGTAGCTCCCCTTCCCAGAATTTTTAAATATTTTTATTTTATTTTTATTTTTATGATGATTTTAAATCATTATGAATAATTATTTAGTTTATTGGATTTCGTTATTATTATTATTATTATTTTTATATTCATTAAGATTATTAGTATATAATATAATATAATTATTGGTTACATTATTTTTGTCAAGTGGATGTTACACATTTACACGAATGGGTCCTACACTAGAAATCGAGAACGTTGAGGTTTCGTTTAGATTTATGGAGATTAATAAAATAAGTATACATATAGGAATATGCATAAGCTATGTGGATGTTTATTAAATAATTGTAAGTGCATATACTCGCATTATTATATATATAAAGGTATATCTATATAGAGCTATATAAGTATATACGTATACATGTGTATACGTTACGTATATATGTGTGAATTGGTATATATATATAATATATTATATCTACGTGCATATATATATATATATATATTAATATGTTATATAATTATATTAATATATTGATATAGGTTAATATGTATAATAATATATATATATATTGGCAAAGTATATATGTATATAGTTGTTATGTATAATAATAGGTAATGAAAAATAGAAAATAGATATTAGAAAATATTGTAAAGAAAAAGGAAAGAAATAAAAAAGAAGGGAGTGAATTAAATATGGGACAGCAGCAACACCTATACAAAGCCACAACAGAAACCCCATAGCTTTGTTTACTTCACCATTCTCCAAAAATCCCGTAACAATGGCATTAAGCATATCAGAACCTGAAGAGTAACCATATTGCTTCATTACCAAAAACAACTCATCGAAATTCAGCCCAACTGGACCGGCCAGCTCAACCGAGCTTGAGTACAACTAAACCCAGCAGGAGCTGCAAGAGGAACCCAAACCCAGCCAAGGGCCAGCTAGCCTAGCCCATCACCACCCGATCTCAATGGACCAAGCCGCCCAAATCATGTTGAGAACCCGAGCCATATTAGCGATTCATATAAATACCTATCGACAGTTGCGGGAGAAGGAGGGAAAGAAATTCACATCGAAACCCTAAACGAACTCACGCCGCGGCACCCCGACGACCCTGGGCCCCTAGGCGCGCCGCCCGCCGCAGCCGGGGCCGTCGCCGGCCGGCCAAAGTCGCCGGACAGCGCGCGCGAGCGCGCGCAAAGACAGCAGCAGCAGAACATATTTAACGCGGCGCGCTCGAGTGGGGGGGGGAGATAACAAACCCTAACTACTACACCCCGCCGCCCATGGACAACCGCGCGCGCCCGGCCACCCTGGGCGGCTGCTCGCCGCCGCACGCGCGGCCGCTGGCCGGCCGAACACGCCGGAGCGCGCACATGCGCAGAACAGAGCAGCAGCAATACCAGTTGCAACCGCAGACTTCGAGGTAAGTTTCCTCCCTCGATACGCTATCTTTTTACGAACCGTAAATTGGATTAGAAAGCCAACATGACCCTCTCGGAGTCCCAACAAGTGGATTTGACTATGGTCGCACGACCAGTCCATGAAATCAAACCCGAGATCGACAAAAATCTGCTCGAGAAACAGAGCAAAAACTGCCCCATTGTCCGATGTTTGCGGTCGATTTGTGACCAGCACATCGCGAATTTTAGAAAACTGTTTGAATAGATTTCTGGCCAACCTAACCAAGATAGAAACCCTATTTTTAGATTATTTTATCAATCAGTAAATGTCAGGATAAACCAAGTTGAAAATCACGAAAAATCTATTTTCAAAACATAGAAAACGCTCCACATGACGTGCGTCACGCCAATCGGGACGACGTGGTCGCGAACCGAAAGGATCGAAAGCTGCGTAACAGCTTCGTGGTCGTGTGGGCTTTGACGGAATTCAAATTGGTCGCGTGTGCGCGACGAATTTGATGCGTATCCGTCGAATTTCCCCGTATCGTGCACGTTGCAAATTTCTCAATTACTTTGTGCACGCTCGTCAGATCGAGACGAAACTTGCGCCAACAGGTCCGTATCGTTTTTCTGGTCCTGCATGCCAAGTTTGGTCCGATTCTGAGACCGTTGGTAAAATCACCGTTTTGCGGGCCCCACGGCCCCACTCAACGGGCGATTTTGTGCACGGCCCGCCGGAATCCAACTCTGGACATACGGTTGGGTTTGTATCGGAAAACTGGATCCGTAGACATGTAGTTTGACGACTTTAGAGACCGTTGACTCTGGCACGCTTTTCGGTGCAAAACGGGTCCAACGGCGGACATCGTTTTTGCCCGAAATTACCGTTTTGCCCCTGTGTCCAGAATTGGACTTAAGGACAGGCAATCCTAGCTAATTTGACTATTCTGAGAACGTTGGTACTATTTATTTCAGCATCCGGAGACTTCTATATGTGTTTGCTTGGTTGTGGCTCATCGTGTGGTACAGTATTGGTTTCTCCAGCTAAGGACCTCAGGCAAGTGCACTTTCTGATTGCTTTTCGATTCATAGTAGTTTTCTCATTTCATGTCTATACATATATCTTGCTGCTTGTTGACACGCTCGTCACACGGAGTTGTCGGGAGGGAAAATATCTTAGTATACATGTGGACTACCCAGAAATTTCCCATGAGTCTATTCTTGCATAATAGCATCTGCGCACGACACGTGTAGATGCCGGATTTTACCCCCTAGCCGTTCACATGTCGAAAGGATATTTCACACCACATTAGTTAGATGTCTTTTATTAGTTTTTCCTTGTTTATTCCTCTATCGTGCTATGACATCATTTTATCTTACAGTTTCTATTTTTCATATGCTATTTTCATGTCTTGTCAATTCTATTGTGTTTTGCACTGCCGTCGGTTTGTGTACTTGTTCCATTCCTGACTGGAAACCAACATTTTTCAGGTTTAGCCGCGATCACTCTTAGCACTTGGGGAGGCTTGGGTATGCTGAGATCGACCTAGAAATAGAAAACAGTTGTACTCATTTCCATTAAATATAAATCTTGTATTCCCTTTAAATTTTAAATGTTGTAAATGTTGTAATAAATTTTAGAATTGTGAATGAGCAGCAAATATTGTTTATCTTTGAGCATTTGTTTCTTGCGGGCTTGACAGCGTTCTACCGCCGACTCTGCGGCGTAGGCTGGCTTGGACACGTCTCGTATCCGAAAACCGGGTGCGGGTCGTGACAAGTTTTTGTGGTGGCCCATGCAGGTCAGTTTTCGCAAAAGATTGCGAACTCGTGATGGTACGTTAGTCGTACTATTGCGAGCCTGCCCTCGAGAAATGCTCATTCACAAACTAGGATTGAAATGATTTAAGATAATGATTAGGACTAGGAGTCCCTTGTTCGAACTGACCGTTGGGTAGTTAAGGTTAACATATAGGCCATGCAATTTAGATTACTTGCTAGAACCCTGTAGGTACACTCTTACTTTGATATGACGATATGATCCCATGTAGATACACTATACACTTGGTTAGTTAAATTTTCCCAGAATTAAAGCTATAACCTTGATAACCTGCTCATCTCTTTTGCTCTATTTAGATATAAACCTTACGTCATAAATTAGAATTGCCTACTTAAATTCGTTTTGCTGTAATGAATTAGTTTAAATTTTCTGATTCTGCTATTTATATATATGAATCTCGAGGTAGATTGATTGGAGATTTTTCTCAACCATTGAAATGCATAGGAAATATATACTAGAGTGTTTGTATTTATCGTCTTTAATTATTTCCCTCCATAATTAAACCTTTTATTTTAAAACGTTGAGACTGCTAGAGCAAATACCTACGCCCTATTTTTAATCATCTTGTTTGAATCTCTAAGAGACTCATGAATTTTTACGGATATAGTAAAATGAATGCTAGATAACTCAAAACGGTTAGACAGCAGCGCACTGTCGTCAAGTACTAGAGAGTGAAGAATGTGGGTTCACTGCAGCCAGCAGCGCACTGGCGAGGCACAACCTACATAATTGAAATCATCCCGAGGAATCATAGCCTATGGGACATTGCTAAAACTATATTGTAGTTGACCAAGACTTTAGGGATAGTAAGATTGTAGGAAGACTGTATAAGCAAGAACACCGGGTAAGGATTTGACTTTCTCAAACCTCAAACTATTGTGCCTCATTTCCAAAATCTTGCCTACTTATATTTGACCATCTTGACCAACGCTGCTATTACAGCCTAGTTTTGCAAGCTTACTATTTTATCGAGCTTGATCCAAGACATATGTCTAGCTAACATATTGTCTAATCAGAATCATTGTATTACGGTCTGATCAACCATGATGCACTTGGTTCGCTCTTTATTTAATTACCCTACGTGGACTGAGATATAGAGATATCCAGGATCTCATCCGCGACTTCTTGATAATTCCTCTTGAAATTAAATCGTTCGCCCTTGAATCATATAATTGTGTTCAGTGACATCTCTCTTGAACTCTTTATTGTTTTCGTCTTCACTGATTGGAAAGACGAAAGCTCGCAATTGATAGATAGATATAGAGTATTCCCGTAGCTATGATAGTTGTATACGTAAGTGTAGCTACCATCGGCCAGCCCTGTGACAGGAACCTTGCCACCATATCCTAGCCTCTAAGGGGGGTAGACCGCAAGCCTTCTAAAAATTTTGGGATATACCAAGACTACCGAGTAATTAGAATAATTTCTAGTAGGATGATTATTAGGGCCCTTGGACTCCCACTTTTCATTTAGATCATTTTGTGTCCCGGCCGTGCCATTAATATTCGGAGCACGAGGCCAGCTGTTACCTTTCAACAAACTTTATATGTAAGATCTAGACGAGTCCACCTCCATCTAGGTATGTCATGTCCCACTCGAACCCGTCCCCTTGTACTCTATTTTATAGTACGACTTTCAGGTTAGAAGGACTAGTTATAACCTTTACCATAGTACCAGTATACTTTCCAACTTCCACTAGAGCCTCAACCTTGACTCAACTCATTCGACCCAATATATGGTTGTGATCTACTCGAAGCCCACTACGCACATGCCACTAGTGTGCCATTAAATTGAGGCCTCAGGAGCTACTTAAACACAAAGTCTCGGAAGGTGTATTTTGGGCTTCATGAACCTAGCTAACCCGACTAGCAACTAGTTCAATCCCTTGAGTAGGAATCCTATTCTAGGTTACCCTAATCTAGTAGGAAGATTTTTATCATTGAAATCTTGTTTAGTCCATATAGATTGAAACCCAATCTTCATCCAACCAACGACTATGCCCAAATAGAGAACCCATTAAGACCACAATCTTGATTTTCAAATTCCATTCCGTTATGAAATATTGTTCAGATAAAATCTTGAGAACGGAATTTATGTGTTGCACGGATTACAAGACCCTCTGAAAAATTTAGCAAGTTATTAGACTATAGTAGCCCAACCTAGCAAATAAGCCAATGGTTCTTAGACTCTCTTCCTATCTGCACTATTAGATACGCTCTACCACTTTGGGAGCTTCATGTTCGCTCTCGATTATTTTTACCTTCCTGCCTTTCCTATTGTTGGCAAAAGGTCATACTTACTAGATTTTACCAATATTCTTAGCTATTTGTATGAGATTATTGTTTATTAAATATTGGGTTGTATGATAGATACGAGAGGATTATAGATACCATATTCCTAGATATTGTTGGTAAGATTGTTAGTAAACAATTGGAAGGTTTTAAGATTTTAGTGTGAGAAGTAGTGTGACCAAAGGTGGGTAGAAATCCTCAAAGATTTATAGTTACAAGCTGGCTAGGAGGAGGGTATAAATTACCTTAGAGAAAATAAATTTGAGAAGGTTGGGGTAAAAAGGGATTTATTTTATTTATTTTTAAATTTTAGCATGTTTACGAATTAGAATTTCGAGGACGAAATTATTTTTAAGGTGGGTAGATTTGTAGCTCCCCTTCCCAGAATTTTTAAATATTTTTATTTTATTTTTATTTTTATGATGATTTTAAATCATTATGAATAATTATTTAGTTTATTGGATTTCGTTATTATTATTATTATTATTATTTTTATATTCATTAAGATTATTAGTATATAATATAATATAATTATTGGTTACATTATTTTTGTCAAGTGGATGTTACACATTTACACGAATGGGTCCTACACTAGAAATCGAGAACGTTGAGGTTTCGTTTAGATTTATGGAGATTAATAAAATAAGTATACATATAGGAATATGCATAAGCTATGTGGATGTTTATTAAATAATTGTAAGTGCATATACTCGTATTATTATATATATAAAGGTATATCTATATAGAGCTATATAAGTATATACGTATACATGTGTATACGTTACGTATATATGTGTGAATTGGTATATATATATATAATATATTATATCTACGTGCATATATATATATATTAATATGTTATATAATTATATTAATATATTGATATAGGTTAATATGTATAATAATATATATATATATTGGCAAAGTATATATGTATATAGTTGTTATGTATAATAATAGGTAATGAAAAATAGAAAATAGATATTAGAAAATATTGTAAAGAAAAAGGAAAGAAATAAAAAAGAAGGGAGTGAATTAAATATGGGACAGCAGCAACACCTATACAAAGCCACAACAGAAACCCCATAGCTTTGTTTACTTCACCATTCTCCAAAAATCCCGTAACAATGGCATTAAGCATATCAGAACCTGAAGAGTAACCATATTGCTTCATTACCAAAAACAACTCATCGAAATTCAGCCCAACTGGACCGGCCAGCTCAACCGAGCTTGAGTACAACTAAACCCAGCAGGAGCTGCAAGAGGAACCCAAACCCAGCCAAGGGCCAGCTAGCCTAGCCCATCACCACCCGATCTCAATGGACCAAGCCGCCCAAATCCTGTTGAGAACCCGAGCCATATTAGCGATTCATATAAATACCTATCGACAGTTGCGGGAGAAGGAGGGAAAGAAATTCACATCGAAACCCTAAACGAACTCACGCCGCGGCACCCCGACGACCCTGGGCCCCTAGGCGCGCCGCCCGCCGCAGCCGGGGCCGTCGCCGGCCGGCCAAAGTCGCCGGACAGCGCGCGCGAGCGCGCGCAAAGACAGCAGCAGCAGAACATATTTAACGCGGCGCGCTCGAGTGGGGGGGGAGATAACAAACCCTAACTACTACACCCCGCCGCCCATGGACAACCGCGCGCGCCCGGCCACCCTGGGCGGCTGCTCGCCGCCGCACGCGCGGCCGCTGGCCGGCCGAACACGCCGGAGCGCGCACATGCGCAGAACAGAGCAGCAGCAATACCAGTTGCAACCGCAGACTTCGAGGTAAGTTTCCTCCCTCGATACGCTATCTTTTTACGAACCGTAAATTGGATTAGAAAGCCAACATGACCCTCTCGGAGTCCCAACAAGTGGATTTGACTATGGTCGCACGACCAGTCCATGAAATCAAACCCGAGATCGACAAAAATCTGCTCGAGAAACAGAGCAAAAACTGCCCCATTGTCCGATGTTTGCGGTCGATTTGTGACCAGCACATCACGAATTTTAGAAAACTGTTTGAATAGATTTCTGGCCAACCTAACCAAGATAGAAACCCTATTTTTAGATTATTTTATCAATCAGTAAATGTCAGGATAAACCAAGTTGAAAATCACGAAAAATCTATTTTCAAAACATAGAAAACGCTCCACATGACGTGCGTCACGCCAATCGGGACGACGTGGTCGTGAACCGAAAGGATCGAAAGCTGCGTAACAGCTTCGTGGTCGTGTGGGCTTTGACAGAATTCAAATTGGTCGCGTGTGCGCGACGAATTTGATGCGTATCCGTCGAATTTCCCCGTATCGTGCACGTTGCAAATTTCTCAATTACTTTGTGCACGCTCGTCAGATCGAGACGAAACTTGCGCCAACAGGTCCGTATCGTTTTTCTGGTCCTGCATGCCAAGTTTGGTCCGATTCTGAGACCGTTGGTAAAATCACCGTTTTACGGGCCCCACGGCCCCACTCAACGGGCGATTTTGTGCACGGCCCGCCGGAATCCAACTCTGGACATACGGTTGGGTTTGTATCGGAAAACTGGATCCGTAGACATGTAGTTTGACGACTTTAGAGACCGTTGACTCTGGCACGCTTTTCGGTGCAAAACGGGTCCAACGGCGGACATCGTTTTTGCCCGAAATTACCGTTTTGCCCCTGTGTCCAGAATTGGACTTAAGGACAGGCAATCCTAGCTAATTTGACTATTCTGAGAACGTTGGTACTATTTATTTCAGCATCCGGAGACTTCTATATGTGTTTGCTTGGTTGTGGCTCATCGTGTGGTACAGTATTGGTTTCTCCAGCTAAGGACCTCAGGCAAGTGCACTTTCTGATTGCTTTTCGATTCATAGTAGTTTTCTCATTTCATGTCTATACATATATCTTGCTGCTTGTTGACACGCTCGTCACACGGAGTTGTCGGGAGGGGAAATATCTTAGTATACATGTGGACTACCCAGAAATTTCCCATGAGTCTATTCTTGCATAATAGCATCTGCGCACGACACGTGTAGATGCCGGATTTTACCCCCTAGCCGTTCACATGTCGAAAGGATATTTCACACCACATTAGTTAGATGTCTTTTATTAGTTTTTCCTTGTTTATTCCTCTATCGTGCTATGACATCATTTTATCTTACAGTTTCTATTTCTCATATGCTATTTCATGTCTTGTCAATTCTATTGTGTTTTGCACTGCCGTCGGTTTGTGTACTTGTTCCATTCCTGACTGGAAACCAACATTTTTCAGGTTTAGCCGCGATCACTCTTAGCACTTGGGGAGGCTTGGGTATGCTGAGATCGACCTAGAAATAGAAAACAGTTGTACTCATTTCCATTAAATATAAATCTTGTATTCCCTTTAAATTTTAAATGTTGTAAATGTTGTAATAAATTTTAGAATTGTGAATGAGCAGCAAATATTGTTTATCTTTGAGCATTTGTTTCTTGCGGGCTTGACAGCGTTCTACCGCCGACTCTGCGGCGTAGGCTGGCTTGGACACGTCTCGTATCCGAAAACCGGGTGCGGGTCGTGACAACAACGCCCAGCCTACGTCGCAGTATCGGCGGTAGAACGCTGTCCTAGGTCAATCATCTAACAATATAAAGGTACCTGTACAGTATATACACTCCGAATGGAGGTGGCATAACAACATACAGTCTCAATCACATCTAAGGCAGAATGATAAGAATAAAAGATAGATAGATAAATGCTGGAATAAAAGATCCACAGGATACAATCAGAGAGAGAGTCTAAGTGTCTTCTGCCATACAAACAGAACATCCAACCCAATACAAGTCTCTAAAACTGGAATGAAAGAATATACAATCAGATCTCAAATGACAGAAAAAGTAAACCTAGACTAGGGAGCCACAGTCTCTATGCTAGTGGATCAGGCTGGGAATCTGGGTCACACAAGTCATCAACAGCTGTCCCATAGTAGGTGTCTATGCAGGCCTCCTCCTCATCCTCTGTAATATTTCAACAGGTCCAGTCAGGACGGGAGCGAGCACAAAACATCTCACGCAGTTCATATCGAGTTAGGAAATATAAAGCATGCAATAGAGTAAAGTACATGAAACGCTGAAAGAAGAAGATGTATGAAAAACAGTAGAGATTTGATAACAGAAAATATCTAAATACGATAAGTAAGAGCTGTAAGGAACATGTGATTTTAGAGTACAATCTGGTTATGTAAACGGGCTAGGAAAATGCAATGGTAACTCCATTGTACGTGGATGTACAATAGACATATACAATAATTTATACAATATTGTACAATAGGATTTGAGTACATAACCAATTCTACTCCCCCTCCCCAATCAATACACAAGGATCTTCTCCAGTTACGTTATCTTATATAATAGTGTACAATGTTATACAATGGATGTACAATGTTATACAATAGTGTACATGGTCTATCCCTGGGCTCATGTGATAATGAGAGTACAATATGCACAATGAGTATACAAGGATATGGGTATTCAATAAATACAATATGGAAGTAAAACGCACATCACAATATGTATCTAGTGAATACAAGGGGATAACATCCCAAAAGGAGATCCATATAGTACCAATCCGTGATAACAATCGTGTCAGCATCAAGTACAGTAATCTAGAGCAAGAATGTAAATCCAGACAAGTATGAAACGGTCAAAGAATGTACTCGCCTGATAGTCTGAGTGTCTGAAGAGAATATACTGTCCGATGAGGGGTGTCTGTCTCCTATAGAACAGTACAAGTCACAACAAGTCTAAAATGATAAAATGAAACTCTACTATGCATTCTACATGAATCTAGGTCAATCTAGGCCCAAGTCAACTATTGGTCAACTCTGGAAGTCAAACTAGGTCAACTAGGTCTAATCAAGTCTAAACTGGGTCAAACTAGCCTATACTAGGTCTAACAAGACTACACAAGTCAAATCTAAGCTCACTAGCTAGGCAAACACAACCATAGGCTAAAAGACTAGGTCATAGGCCAAGGCAATACCATGCCTAAGACCAACCATAGATCATAATCACAAGATAAAATATCATACATATACAATATCACATATATACATATAGGCTCTTCACACAACTCACCTACATACCCACATCTAGATACACTCACACAATATATACACATAGACATAACCCACAACTAGAGACTGAAAAAAAATATAGAGAGAAGAGAGAGAGGGGCCTATGTGTGCAACAGGTGACAGGAAGATAGAGGGAAGGGTGTGTGTGCTATATCACATAAAACAATACAACATTCTACAGTGTACAAATACTAGTGTGCAGGAAATTAAAGAATCAATTCATTGTTCATTTAAATCTCAGTTAAGAGGAATACCCAAAACAGTTTATCAAACTCAGGTTTAGAGTCAAATAGACCCAGCCTTGAAGGGAACACCAAAACCAATTCACAAGAAATGCCAAGGGAAATCAGTGTACTACAGTGCACTGTTGCAAGAAAAATAATATGACAGAAAAAATAAGAAGAGAACACGTGTGGTGTGTAATGGTGTGTCTATTCTCAGGTTTTCTAGTTCCAGGAACTAAGAAAACCTGAGAGCAACATGGTTCAGTTTTTTTCAGGTTTAACTAGTGGAAAAACAGTCCACACATATCAGTTTACATGTTCAATTCAATCCCAGTGTGTCAACAACAAATAAAAAGGAAGGGAAATCAGTTTCCAGTTTGGGATTATATGACAGGAAGGGAAATCAATCATCAGGAAAATACCTAACAGTAACATTAAACAAAACTCAGAGTTAGGTCTTATTGAAACCATACTGTCAAGTAAATTGAAATCCTCAATTAGCCAATACCTCATTCTCACAACCAAAAGGCCAATTTCAAAAGTAAAGACTGAACCAACATGTATTGATATGTAGGGATAAAAATTGATTGGTCAACATAGCAAAACTGGAAGAATTCGATTGGCAAACAATCAGGAAATCTTGGTGTCAAGTTAAGTATCAGAAACAGTCCTGAATCATCCATTCAAAGCCAATATTCCACATAAAACCCAATCTTAAAACATGTAAACCAATCTACATACACTATACAACTTATTAGGATCTAAACTGAGCATTAAATCATCATTACAGGGTTAAAATCATGAGCAATATCAATTTGAAAACTGGAAATTTACAGGAAATAATATCAGTGTCAGAACATTGATTTTAATGAGAAATCGAAATCCAATCGACTAACCATGAACCAAAACAGTCTCAATTTCCTCACACCATTAGATAATACATAGGAGTACATGATAGGGGTTCAATTATATGTATTTAACAGTGTTTAATGGGTTAAAAGTGAAGACAAAACCAAATGTGAAATCTGGAAAAATTCAGAAATGAAACTGGATGCTAATGTATCAGGATTTAGGGAAAGAGAGATTAACAACCAAAAATCACATTAAAAATACAAACCAGTGGTTGGTAAATGAAGAACCCCATGTGCACAAACCCCACACATCCATTTCGTGTCCCCCAAGGCCGGACACGGCGTGTCCAAGCAAAGAACTCAAAACTAACACACACAGTGCACTGTCTCGTGCACACGTGCACTCGTGTCGTGTGCACGACACAGGACACCACAGTGCCTCGTGCTTGTGTCAACAGGTACTCCTAGTGTCCAGCTAAGTGTCCAAACACCTTTACTGAGTCCTAGGGTGTCGTGTCCACAGAAATAGGGCCGTATCAGTGGCAAGGAAATTCGTGTACACAAATAGGAAAATAACAGTGCGGTTGGGATTTCTTCCAAACTGCTCGATAAGACGAGCTGAAAATTGGTCAGAGTCGTGTCAGTCACGTGTCCTAAGTGTCACCAAAAACTCATCACCAATGGTGTCGTGTCGTGTCCAGGAAGAACCCCGAGTGGCAGGGCATCCCTGTAGCAGTGCGCGCGCGTGCGTGTCAGCGTGTGCACGCGTGTCCAAACGTCACGAAACGTGCACGAATCAATCCCAGTGCACAAGGAATGGGTAGACAACACCAAAACACAAATTCCCAATCAAAAACATTGCATGAAACAAATCGAAATGCCCTCAGTGGCATTTCGACAAACACCTACACAACAGTCATGATACGTGTCCAAATGGACACGAAACATAGGATACCCAACACAAAACCTATACAGATGCTTAGGGGACTCCTAGGGCTCCCTAATGATGAAGACAAAACAAAATTTCATGGAGGGATGAGGAATTTACCTATTGTTGAACTTTCCAATAAAAACCCCTATTCAAAGCTCTCCACTTGATGTCCCAATCCAATCAAACCACCATAAACTGAAATGAAACTCCAACAACAGCAAGTATACCAGTGTTAGAACCCATTGCAACTGATTTGGGGATTTTAGGACCTAAAATGAATTTATGGTGAATTAATGAAGACAAGAACTCACCTCCTTCTAAACTTGAGCTTTCCTAAAAGA
The DNA here is from genome assembly GCA_029216955.1 of Iris pallida. NCBI lineage: Eukaryota > Viridiplantae > Streptophyta > Magnoliopsida > Asparagales > Iridaceae > Iris > Iris pallida. Next base: position 20,852,896 of record JANAVB010034617.1, read on the forward strand.
GGCAACCCTAAACTAAGAGTGTATTTATAGGGTGGTGTTCCCAAGGAGGATATGGTGGCTGGCCACTTAGCCTAGGGTTTAGGGTTTTAAAACTTGTCTTGGGCTTTGGGCCTAGTCATTAAACAAATGACTTAAAAGTCACAAGTCATGGCTTATGGTCAAAACTTCCCATTCAAAACTCAATACCCTCAAATGTTTGCACTAACTAGAGTATGGTTGACGTAACTTAACCTAGGATCTCATATCTAGTCAAGTCCCACCTAACTAGGGTTAGGTCATAAGTCATAGCTAGTCAAAGTCAACCTAGTCAACCTTCAATCAAACAATTCCAAAATAAATTCTAAAAATTCCTAAAAATTCTAATAAATTCTAAAATGACCAAAATATTCTCTAGGATAAAATATACCAATCAAATATCCTAATCACAATGACTAGGCTCTAGGTCAACAGTCTAAGGCTACACTAGTCAATGCACCAAAATCACAAGTCATGATTTAAATGGTTTAAAAATGATTAAAAATTACCAAAAATCATATTATTAAATAAATATCATAATTAATTAAATTAAAGTACAAAATTTCAAAATTACCCTCATTTTAGAAAACTGGGTGTTACAACTTCAGCAGTAGGTGCTCACAGAAGGAGGAGATGGCTGCCATCTTGGAAATCTCCATAGGTAATCTACCTGTCCGGTACCTTGGAGTCCCACTTTCTATCAATTATGCCAGAGCTGAGGAGTGCCACAATATAGTCGACTTTGTGAGGAAGCGATTGGAGGGTTGGCAAGCAAAAAACCTGTCGTTTGGAGGCCGACTGGAGTTAGTTCGCACGGTTATTCAGGCCCTTGCCAGCTTCTGGCTTCAGTCCACTCTACTTCCGCTATCTACAATCGACAAGATGGAGAAGATGTGTGTTGATTTTGTGTGGCGACACGGTATTCACACCATTTCATGGCAGGATCTTTGCCGCCCGAGGGATGAGGGGGGAGTTGGTCTCCGCTCCCTACGTACAATGCGTAAGATTGCAGGCTGGAAACTAGTATGGCGCTTCCTACAGCATGACTCCTTGTGGGCGGCCTGGGTACGGAGCCGCTATCTCAAATCAGACAACTTCTGGGCCTATCAAACTAATAATAATGAATCAATCCCGTTCAAGCATATGTTGAAGTACCGAGCTGAGATTTGTACTAAATTAGTACGTATCATAAAAGACGGGAGGAGCACAGATTTATGGCTCGACCCCTGGCTCTTGCACGAGAGTCTCCTGAAGCGGGTCGGGAACCATGTGGACGCTGAGGCTTACAGGAAGAAGACGGTTGCGGATTTACTTGATGGTTCTAGTTGGGCGATCAGGGGCCACCGATACGAAGCCATTTTGCGGTCTTTTGTTCCGCACGTTCCTGTGGATCCATCGATCCGAGCGGACACTTGGGGCTGGAAGGATTCGTCCACAGGTAAATTTTGCACTCGGACAGCCTACTCCCAGGCGCGGGACGTCGGCCAGGTATGGGAATTGGCGGATGTGGTATGGTGCAAGCAAGCCGCTCGTAAGTTCCAGCTTTGCTTATACAAGTTAACACGGGGTCGCCTTCTCACTAAGGATAGGCTTGACAGGTTTGGCATCCTTAATCTGAATAGTAGCTGCGTTCTATGCTGGCAGCAGGACGAGACAGCCGATCATTTGTTTTTTGGATACACGGTGGCCAGGGAAATATTGCGAAAACAAGAGCTGAAACTAGGAGTTACCCTCCCCATCGTTGTGGGCTACGAGGAGGTGGTTCGTGTCGTCATGTCTGGCAAGCACAGGGGGATAGAGTGGTACACTGAAGCTAGAATAAGATTGGCAGCGACTGTCTGGCACGTATGGAGAGAGCGAAACGCTCGAGTCTTTGAGTATAAGTATACCTCGATCAGAGGAGTGATCCTCAACATCGAGCAGGATGTATCATGTATGAAGGTGCCACTGCGCACCAACTAAGTGTATGATTCCCGAGTTTTTTAATAAATTAATTACCTTTTTTCATATATATATATATATATATATATATATATATATATATATATATATATATATATATATATATATATATATATATATATATATATATATATATATATATATGGGGGGTTATTGGGGTTATATAGGGGCTCAAAAGAGGGGGGCTATGGGGCTATGATGCTGCTGCTAGTGCCATTGCTGCTGCTGCTGCATTCAGCTGCTGCTGCAGCTGATACTGCCACTGCTGCTGCTGTATTCTTATTCTTCTTCTTCTTCTCACTTCCTCTACTTCTATCTCTCTCTCTCTCTCTCTATATATATATATATATATATATATATATATATATATATATATATATATATATATATATATATATATATAGCTGCAGCTGATACTGCCACTGCTGCTGCTGTATTCTTATTCTTCTTATTCTTCTCACTTCCTCTACTTCCTATCTCTCTCTCTCTCTCTCTCTCTCTCTCTCTCTATATATATATATATATATATATATATATATATATATATATATATATATATATATATATATATATATATATATATATATATATATATATATATATATATATATATCTATTTATATATATAACCACATACACACACATGTCTATATATATATATATATATATATATATATATATATATATATATATATATATATATATATATATATTATATATATATATATATATATAAAATAAAAATATATATATATATATATATATATATATATATATATATATATATATATATATATATATATATATATATATATATATATATATATATAAAATAAAAAAAAAAAAAAAAAAAAAATATATATATATATATATATATATATATATATATATATATATATATATATATATATATATACACACACACATATATACACATGCACATACACACTCAAACACACACACACACACACTCTCCCTACCACTCTCACACACACTCACACAAGCACACTCTCACTCATACACCACCACTCTCATGACACACAAACACATATAATTATATATACACATATATACATATATATATACCACTCTAATGGATAACCCCCAAATAAATCTCTAACCTAGATTTCTAGGAAAACCTACAAATTCTAGGGGCAAAGTGTGGAGAATCATCTCCTCTACATTAATTGTGAAAGCCATAAATGAAATAGAGGAATTAAATGGGAATTTAATGGCTTACCTAGAATTGGTTGCTTGAGGAAGAAAGAGCTTGAAGAAAGAAGTGAAATGGAGTGAGAGAGAGAGTTTGCTTTGTGGAGAAGCAAAGGGGATGGGGGCTCTCCTTGTGGCCGACCATGGTGGGGGCTTAGTGGGTTTGGGTGTGGATCCACTAAGCCTCCAACCCATTAGACTTAGGTTGGGTTCGGGTTTGGTTCGGTTCGGTTCGATTTAATTCTAATTAACCAATTAAGCCTCTAAAATGACTAATTAAGCCATGGAAGTAGGGTTTATGGTTTCTAGCCTAGTTAGGATGGTATGTGGGCCAAGCCCAGCTAGTATGTGGGTCCTACTAGTGTCCATGCTACCCGGGTCTCCAACTTAAGTCCGAATAGGATAAAATCCAAACCAAATCAAATAAATCCCTAAAAATCATATAAAATCAAATAAAATTCCTAAAAATTATAAAACTTGAAAAATGACAAAAATACCCCTAATTCGAAAACTGGGGGTGACACCTTATCATGAGATATCCTGCTTATTGATTCACTTTAGAGACTCTCGTTATGCTCTTTGAGTCTTATCGGACACATATGCTAGTGGGCTGCAGACCACGACCCATAGTGTTCATTCCTGTTTCATGCACTTATTGTGGATTTGAGATATAGATTTGTTTGCCATGTTTTGGCAGTATACCATAGCCATGACAGCGTTTACGTATTCGAGAGGGAGTGGTGTCCGCTCGATACGTAGCTGGCTTACTCACGTGCTCACGTCCGAAAAGCGGGTGCGGTTCGTGGCACATTGTCCTCCAACTCCCATCAAATAAATGGAAGAAATAATATATGTCCTGTCTCAATCTACTGATTTTTCGTCACCCAGCCAGGGTCTTATACCTCTTCTCTGGGCACACACACACGATACGCACGAGACTTTTGTGTATGCTGCATTGCATACCTATTGGGCCCACTGTCCTCCAACTCCCATCAAACAAATGGAAGAAATAATACGCCCCTGTCTCGATCCACTGATTTTTCGCCACCCAGCCAGAGTCTTATACCTCTCCTATGGGCGCACGCGGACGCGCGCGCGCGCGCACACACACACACACATATATATATATACACACACACTAGTAAATGTACGTGCTTTGCACGTATAATAAAGTAGAATATGAGTATTATCCAATTATAATCAAATATTTCTTCTAACTCGTGTGGTTAAGATGTGAGGTATTTTTCTTGTTTGGTTGAGTTCAATTTTCCATGTTGAATAAATATAACAATTTTAAACTTTTTTCAACACATTTTTATATAATTTATTTTTTTTTTTGAAAAAATGGACCATGATATACATATGGCTTAGACGGCTTACTTTCGAGCCGTTTTGAAGCATCATTATATATATACTAGTAAATGTACGTACTTTACACGTATAATAAGAATATTATCCAATTATAGTTAAATATTTCTTCTAACTCATGTGGTTAAGTTGCAAGGCATTCTTCTTGTTTGGTTGAGTTCGATTTTCATGTTGACAATTTATTTACTTTTTTCAACAATTTTTTACATAATTTTTTTTTAAAAATAAAATAGACCGTAATATAATGACAACTTAGACTGCTCACTTTGAGCCGTTTTGAAGCCTCACTATTATATATATATATATATATATATATATATATAAAATTTGATTTTCTGTTCGTTTTTAAATTTTAAAACCAAAAGCGAAGCCGTAAAAACCAAAAATTTAAAATTCAAAAACCGTGATCCAAACCATAATATTTAAAACCGAATTGAACGACTAATTCAGTTTAATTTGGATCGATTTTCAGTTTAAATAGGCTACTTTGTCCCCCCTCATTTTCAACTTTTTAAGTATCGGATCAAAGAAGGGAATATGAATTTGAAAGTGAAATTTGAGAATTTTTTTAATAAAATATTTGTCCCACTTAAGTAGTTATTATTGTCTCTACTATTATAATGTAGCTTGCAAACTTTGATATTAAAAGTTAAAAATTAATATTTACTATTACAATTATTATTATATACTCTTTCACTTTCTTAACAAATCTAACACATTTTTAGAATTACAACGGATAATTAGTTATCAATTTATTCATTTAGTTATTATTATATACTTTCAGGCCAGGTTTGGTTCACAGAACCAAAATCTTAAAAAGAAAATTATCTATTTTCTATTTTATCCGTATTTGGATGTAAAAAAAAATTCAAATTTTTCTCAATTTATTATAAAAATTTACGAGGCCTCAATTTACAAATCCAAATTATCGTACATCTTATCGTTTAGCAAATGATTAATTAGTTGTACCCTCTTATGGTTTATACGTATTTTGGTAACTGTTTTCGTTGTTTTAAAAACAAAGAACACCTTCCTGATTTACAGAGTTAATTAGTTGTACCCCTAGTGCATAGAAGAAAATGAGTGAAAAATTAAACATCTAAGAGACGTTGTTTGTTTTTAAAACAACCGGAACAATTACCAAAATGCGTACAAATCATAGAAGGATATTTATGAATAACCCTTTAGCAAACAAGGGGGAGGGGCATTAACGTAATATCCCCTCCCTTTCAAAACGTGCAGTTTGTGGTGTGGGGCCCACAGCGGACTCGGGAAGTCGGGAAGTGGAGTCCTCCTCCCTCGTTTTGACCATCAATCAACCGCTTCTCCTCTCCTCTCTTTCACATCCCCTCCCACTTCCCCCCTTGAAATCCCACATCCCCTCCCACTTCCCCCCTGAAATCCCCTGAAATCCCACATTTCCAGAGAGAGAGAGAGAGAGAGGAAGGATGTGTGGGATCTTCGCGTACTTGAACTACAACGTCGCCAGAGAGAGGAGGCACATCCTCGAGGTCCTCTTCAACGGCCTCCGCCGCCTCGAGTACAGGGGCTACGACTCCTCCGGCATCGCCATCGACGCCGACCCGACGCCCGCCGTCTCCTCCTCCTCCTCGCCGCCCCCACCGATGGTGTTCCGGCAGGAGGGGAAGATCGAGTCCCTCGTCGGATCCGTCTACAGAGGTTCGGCTCTCCTCCCCCTCCCAATTTCCCCCCGATCCCGACAAAATTAGGGTTCCTCATCACGCTCGACTTTCTCGATCCCAGAGGTGGACGCGGCGGACGTCGATCTGGAGAGGGCGTTCCTCGTCCACGCCGGCATCGCGCACACGCGGTGGGCCACGCACGGCGTCCCGGCGCCGAGGAACAGCCATCCGCAGTCCTCCGGCGGAGGGAACGAGTTCTTGGTCGTGCACAATGGCATCATCACTAACTATGAGGTCCGTTTATGTTTTGTTCCTCTACGTAATGTTTATAAACATATAACTGAGTTTTGAAATGCAGACGGGGGCAGATGGCCTGCACCCCATGATCGTGTTGGAACACCAGTAACAAGGGCGGAGCCAGGATTTAAGTTTACCCCGGGCTGAAGTTAAAATACACTAAATAAAAATACACATAAAATATTTCTTATAATGCCATCATAATCCAAATGTCTGAATTTGGAGCCTCATAGTCGTTGATGTTTCTACTTGAATTGTAGGCTCAAGAGTAGATTTGGAGCCGGAAGCTCCAATTGTCGATGTTTCTTCTCCAAGTTTCTTTTTGAAGAACGGAAAAATAGTTTTCGTTTTTTTTTTTTGTTCTTGATTTTCCATCCTAATAAAATAGAAAGAAAGCAATGAAATTAGAATTGTTAATGTGCTTTCTTGGATCAAGTTTAGTTTTCAAATTAATGTGGGACAACAATACTCAAAGCCAGTCAGTTATCAGTTTCATATACATTAATCATTTCACCAACAATTAACAATTTGAAGTATCAGTTATCAATTTCATAACAATTTGAAGTCTATAGGTTGTTAAGCAAAAAAATTACTCGTCTATAGTTGTTGTCTATAGGTATCAGACGTAAGCAAATAGGCAAATTAAGCAATTACTTGGATTTTTTTTTTTACCTGTCTTTAGTTGTTCATTGTTGTCTATAGGTATCCGACGTTCAGACATAAGCAAATTAAGCAATTTCGGCCAAGGTATCAGACATTCAGACATAATCAAATTAAGCAATTACTTGGAGAGAAAAATTATAAAGCAATTACTTGTCTATAGTTGTTGTCTACAGGTATCAGACATAAGAAAATAAGCAATTACTTGAAAAAATATAGGTATCACTGATACAGTATCAGACATAAGCAAATAAGCATTTGATACCTGTGCGGTGCCTCCGGCCTCCCTGAGTCCCTGCACAACACTCGGATCCTTTGCGGCACGGCTGGTCTGCTGCCTCCGGCCTCCCAAGAATCCTAAATTCAGAATCGACCACGACGATCCTTTGTTAAACTTAAATGATTAAATCCAATTTCTAATATAGGGATTTAACATCCTTATATAGCGACTTAGAGAGAGTGAGAAATCAGAAACATAGTAGATAGTAACAGAGAGGGGAGAGACGTGGAGAGTCTGGACTCCGGAGACTTAACTTCAGAGATGGCCGATGGGAGATGGGACTCGCTCGCGGCGCGGCGGCGCCTAGGCTCTGTCGACAACGTAGGCACTGCCCGACAAGACCGCACAGAGACAGAGTACAGAGAGGGGTGCGGCGCCGCACAACCTGTGCGTCACCACTGCGTGCCCTAATAAATTTTTGGTAGGGGTGGGCGGCGCCTATGCGCATGACTGCTGTCGGTTGGATTTAATTATGCTTGGGTGGGCAGCGGGCTAGGCTTAGGCTTGGCGTTGGCGGGCTGGGCTTAGGCTTGGCGTTGGCGGGCTACATTACATATACAAAAAATTGGGCTGGGTGGGCTGGAGCCTACCCCAGCCCACAAGTAAATCCGTCCGACCAATAATGTACCGACTTTTGAGTGTATGGGTTTATTAGTTCTGTAGCATCTGGCTTCTGTCCTGCAATAGAAATATCGAGTTGGCAATTTCAGCATTTTTAGCAGTTTTAGATCAGAGTATATATGTATTAGGCTCCGGCACTTCATAAGAAGTTAAAAAAAATGTTGATGCTTCGCTAAGAGCATCAATAATAGATGGAGCTCAAGAATGCATCTCGAGCCCCAAATTTGTAATAAAAAAATAAATGTAGAATGTGTTGGATTTGTACGAGAATAGTAAAAAAATGAAGCCCAAATGAGATGAGTAGATATAGACTTAGGTGCTATCTTTCTTTTTTCTAAAAATAAAATAAAATCTAGAGTCTAGAAATTAGAGCTCCAAATTGAACCTTACTATTCTACAGAATAAGTTTCTACATTCTGAATGTAGAAATTCTGATGTTTAGGCTACAATTCCTATGGCTGGGACGGGACCCATAATGGAACTCCAATTGAGCCTTATTATTCTACAAAAGAAGCTCCTACATTCTGAATCTAGAATCTAGAAATCGTAATGAACCTTACTATTGATGTTCTAAGAATAAGAAAGAAAATATTGATGTTCAAACATAATTTCATAAACTGTGGCGTAGTTTTATGTTGGTTTTGGTGAATGCTTGCACAATTTGTATGAAATTAATGTGATAACTATACAAATTATTCTGGGAACTTATATATATATATATATATATATATATATATATATATATATATATATATATATATATATCAAAACAACCCTTCCCCCACGGGTTTCATTAAAGATATATTTGTAAAAAAGAACTACAACGTGGTAAACCAAGATACAAATTCCAAAAAATGTGTTACTAGATCCCAAACTTCCGGGTTGTCCTCCCTTTCTTCTTAGTCTATCCCGGATTCTAAGTAGAGAGTATGATGCCTCTCATGATGCCTCCTTGTCCGAGAGATGATGTTAGACAAACGAAGAGTCTAAGAGAGGCAAGTTGCTATGTGTTCCTAGGTTTATTGTTAAATACTCTATTATTCCTTCCAACTAAGCCCTATTAACATATGGCAACATCTACAATATCCCACATACGTGTGGAACTTTTTTCAACCCTCAATTCTTCCAAGCGCCCCAAAGACTTGATGAGGATATGGATAGCCACTAATTTGAAATTAATCCTTTTGTGCCTTCCATATTTGCAAAGTATCCTACCCTGGCTATTGCATAGCCCACAAGTATCTCGATGTTCTTGAAATTTAGAGGCTATATTGTGGAATGGAATGAGACTAAAGTTTTATTAGAGCTCTTGGCAAATATTTCTAAGACTACAAAATATATAAAATGACATCAATAAACCTTGCTAGATATAGAAAATACATAAAGCAATAAATGCAGAAAATAAGAAAAATAACCAATTCTTTAACATGTCCCTGCTGGAACTTGATGAAAGAAAGTCCAGATTGTAGAGAGTGAGAAAGAGAGACAGTGAGAATCATCTAAAAATAGAGTCTGAGACTTTTGACACAGAAAAATTAAAAAAAAAAAAAAAAAAAAAAAAAAAAAAAAAAAAAAAAAAAAAACTGAAGAAACTATCTCAGGAAGGTTAGGGCTTCAAAATCGAACAAATTCCATAAATGATGCATAGTAAGTCGGGGTGTGCAAACAAAGAAATCCGAAATCAAAAGAGAGTTGAGACTTCACAACAGAAGAAGTCTCGAAAGCAATATTCAAGGCACGCTTGTCTCTAAAATATGAGAAATTCCGAAAGAAAATATCTCATGTAGGTGTAGGTCCGACTCTGAAAAACGACTGAAAATGTATGTGAGAAATGTTGTAACTTGGAAAGACAAAAAAAACTATAGAGAATCATCACGAAGAGAATTGGGACGTCACATAACGATGAAAACATTTATCACGGAGAGAATTGGGACGTCACATAACGATGAAAACATTTCAAGTAGAACGGGCTCTGAAAAATATATGAAATATGTTGGAGCTCAAAAAGACAATTTCAGAGAGAATCATCATGACGAGTTGGGACGTCGCATAACGATGAAATCCCGGAGATGCATGTTGCATACATAGAAGAAGTAACCATCAAATCTAAAAATCGCACACGAGAGCGTTGAACACCGCAAACTAAATGGTAATACTGAGAGGAAACACACTCCGAAAGTCCAAGTGGCGAACAATGTTGAAGATGCCGAACAGAAGAACCCAATCGTCGAAGAATTTGTCATATAGGAGAGGTTGAAGAATAGAAGAGAGATCCTCGGAAGAGAACCTAGGGCTATGATATCATATTGAAAGTGGAGATTACATTGTGTTAGAAATAGAAAATACATAAAGCAGTAAATGCAGAAAAGTCAGATGAATAATCTATTCTTCAACACTCAACTCCCGACAAGGTTATCCCTGGTAAGGATAGCATTCCTATACGACCCATAGGAATACTCAAATTTTTAAAGGGGATTTGAATGTCCAAATTCAGAACAGATTTTAAGCATGTAAATGATTGGAAAACTAAAACATGTACATTTATGGCTAGTTTCGAGAAAATTGTAAAAAGTTTGTGTTATTTTGGTATTGTTTAAGGGAGTTCCGGTCGTTTTCGGTTACAATTTGAAAAAAATTATTTGATGTTTTTGACAAAGTTTGGTAAGAGTCAGCCAACTTTGTACGAAGGTTTGTAATATTGGTTTGCTAACCCTTCGGACCCTTCCCATGAGTGTATGGTTTGGCAGTTTCGGGGCCGGGGGTTGGGTGGGTTGTTAAGGGGTTGAAAGGGGAGGGGGGGGGCAGTGGTTTTGAATCGGTAGTTTCGGTATTGGTTTTGTGTTATGGGCTGAGGTGACCCGAAGTTGACCTATCAACATGATCTGAAGGTATTAGTCGGTTTCGACTTCATTGTGCAATTCATATCGGTTAGGCTCAAATCCAATATTGTCTGATGAATCGAAATTAGTCATCTTATCTACCTTGTTCTGATGTTTACTCAAGGTCAAGGATACGAGAGATTGATAGTCCATAACACCCGAGGTGCAAGGCGCACTTAAGACGCACGTCCGAACGAAGCGAGGCACAAAAGTAATAAAATAATAAATAATAAAATGTACATAAATAACTAAATTACTAACGTAATAAAAAAACATGTTAAAAGTTTAAATTATCAGGGAAAAAACTGGTAATCATTAGTTAAAAAAAAAAAAAAAAACCAATTTTCAGTCTCAAGAACTGGTAATCATTAGTAAAAAATTCGGTAGAGATCAGTATTCAGTCCAAAAAGAAAAAAAACAGTATTTAGTTCCATAAAATTATAATCATTAGTAAACAAAAATCAGTTTTCATTCTTAAAAAATGGAACTCAAAGTCCAATCACAGGAGAGACATCAGTATTCAGTCCCAAAAAGAAACCTCAAAACCCAAACAGAATTCAAAGAAAAATCAGTATTATACAAAAAAATCATTAAAAAAATTGAAATTATCTGTAACTAAACAAAAATTACAGTTGTATAAACTCAAACCCAAAAAAAATCAAACAAATAATCAGTATTACAAAAAAACAGTAAAAAAAATAAAAATCATCTGTAAAAATAAAATAAAAAGTCATAAAAAAACAGCAAAAATAATCAAAATCATCTGTACAAAAAAAATCATGCCGCCGCCAGGCAAGTACTCATTTTTCCCTCTCCTTTCTCAATGTTGTTGGCGTCTGCTGCTTTTTTATTCTCTGAAACTTGTTTCTGTTGCATGTGGGTTAAAGATTGGCCCTGTATAAATTGGCCAAGTAACTGTTTTTCCAGCAGAATACAAGAGGCATGCCTTTACTGTTCAACATCACCTCGGGAAAGGCACGCCTTACGCATGAAGAATTAAGCTCCGCCTGGAGATGTAAGAGGCGTTGCTCGTGCACCTATATGCAAGGCGTGCCTCTAACTACACTGATCCATCTGTTGGTTACGTACACCTAGAACTGAACTGGATGGTACTTTTTGACATGGGAAATCAAAGTTATATTGCAGAAAGGAGTCAGCGATAGCACGTCATGTAAAGGGCACCTTTGATTTTCCTCATTATATGTAATTGCTTTAGAGTAATGATACTTTAGATGGAGTACTTGTTGTCTCAAAAGAGTAGCTGATTTCCTATCCTGTTATCTTCAAGCATATATGTTTGCTCATAGTTCATTAAAAAAACAGTCCTTTTTACAATATCCTATAAAACTACAATGCATGATTGTATATTTTACCCTATATTTAAGTCTCCGAGCTTTATTTCAAGTATTAGTGTGCCCTTTGAACTAACAATTCAAATTTGGATTCATGCTTCATCAAATACAGCTGAAGCTATTTCGTTGACATCCATATTTTAAATGTTACCCCTCAGGTTCTAAAGGAAACTTTAATTCGACATGGGTTCACCTTTGAATCAGAAACTGACACGGAGGTCATTCCTAAGCTGGCAAAGTTTGTCTATGATAAGGCCTGTGAAGGTATCAGTTCCTTTTTACAATTTTGTCGACTCTAGTTATTTTTGTCAATGAATGATGTTTGTTCCTTGCTGACCCCAAAAATTGGGATAAAGGCTTTGTTGTTGTTGTTGTTGTAATGATGTTCGTTCCTTCATGGTTGCTAGTTAATGAAACGAAAAGAAAGCACTATGGACACCATTTAATGATCTTTAATTGTATTGATAATGAAAATATCACTCTCGTTTTCAGCCACAAAGTAAGACACTGATACTTAAGGCTTTAATTGTTCACAGCTGTTGTGAAAACAGTAATGTTTTTTTTTTTTTTACCAAGTATCTTCCTGTATAGTACTTTTAGAAAGTTGCCTACAGACTGTTGATATGCTACTTAAATCATTGATATCAAAGGGCGGTGTGGTTGGATGAATAAGCCTTAGATCACGACTTCTGAATTTGAGGCTGGTTACAGATGACAAGCTTTCATCTCACATGTAGGGCCTGTAGAGTTTACAGTAACCAGAGAAAGTATGTAGATCCAAACAAAAGGTGGTTTGTTTGCTTGAAACTAGAATAAAGAAAGTAGAGAATGTCGCAATTCAAAAAATATGAAAAGGATAACATTGATTACTTTCCATCAAGAGTCAATAAATAAGAATGATAAAGAGGCCATTTCTAGTTTATGCGAGTTTCCACCATTTGAGTAGGACCCTAAATAGGGTCCTAGTCTCCAAATATGCTGAAATGGCATGGAGGTTCTAAAACGAGTTTCCAATAGCCAAACAACAATATGGATGGGAAGTACGCACAGTTTCCATTAGTTTCCTACTTTCTGGTTGCCAAAAAGGCCCGTCGTAAATGAAGATTTTGGGCAAGCAACTAATGTTGCTTATGCTCTTAATAGTTAATGTTAGTGCCTTGCTGATAGGGTGTGAATCCTTTATAATACATGCATGGGTTATTGTCCCGTCAAGCTGGAGCATTTAGTTGTATCACCTGGGTGGCTTTTTTAATATCTTCATGAATGCTTCAGAAATGATTTTAAATCAAGTTGTTCTTTGGTGAGTCATAATCTTTTTAGACTTACACGTGAGTTTACGTATCATGTAGTACTTATTTAACAGGGATTAAACAAAATTGTTAAATATGAATATTTAACCCTCACTACAACTCTGGACTTTAACTTGGTAGTAGAGCAACATGTGTTGATTCTTCTCTAACATTCATTTTAAGCAGATTTTATAAGAAAAAGTAGTCATATCGCTTCGTGAATTCAGCTCTTAGCCGATAAATGTGCATTCAACATGGGGGCATGTTGGAATAAAATAGATATTTAACCATCAAGCTTCACACACAACTTTGGAGTTTTAGTGTAGTGGCAGGAACTTCAACAAAAATAATGTCTGTGATGGGGATTGTGTCTGATGCTTACCAACCCGCAAACACTTGCTCATGTAAGGGATGCAACACATTATGAATCCATAATTTAGATTGTTGTATTCGACTGCCATGCTTATAGGAAATATAACAGTAATTGAGGTTCCAAGAACTTCTTTCCATATTTAATACTACTTCCATAAGTTCACAAATTTATATGTTATATTCCCTCCAAAACTTATAATTACTATATTAGTAGATTGTAAACAGATGTTGGATATTCTGTGGTTTCTTGACCTTTGGAAAACGGGCATACAACGGTTGTGATGGCCGTATGTGGTTAGTCTTTTTGTAGGAATAAATCCAGTATCATAATTTATCTCCATCTAGGACCTATACTGTAATTTGAAATCCCAGGAACTGGACCAATTTACAGTGTTTGGTTCACATGCATCAACAATTGGAGTTCCTTTTGGAATCTCAATTCCCACTTATGTATACCAAAAACGAGGAAATGACACTCACCCACTATATAATTGAATGTCATTTCCACACCTTGAGACACACTTATATGAGGTTATGCACCCATGTTGACATTACCTCTCAAAATTAAATGTGGTTGTATCTGATGAAATTTTTTGCTTACTCATTAATGTTGGGGAGGTGGTAACCTCCTAAAACTACAAGGTGATTGTTTCCACAGGTCAAGCAAACCACACACATGAAAGGAATTGGAATTGCATTTTCGTGATTTTCATGAATTTTATCAATTTGATATTTTTTTTAAAATTCATGGTGACCAAACAAGATCTTGATGTATTTGGTTTGACATGTATTATGAAGCTCATATCACTGTAATCATATGTGGCAAATTGGTTAATCAGCTTGGTGCTGTTACTGTTGGTATTGTTGTTGGTGCGGCTCCTGTTGATACTATTTTCAATGTCTCTACTTATCATAAGAGTACTTGCTTGAACTGGTTTTTCCTCTCTAGGTGGTCAGAGCGTTACTTTTAGTCAAGTTGTTAAAGAAGTCATGAGGCAGCTTGAAGGAGCATATGCACTTATATTTAAAAGTCCACACTATCCGAATGAGCTAATTGCATGCAAGCGTGGGAGCACACTGATCCTTGGCGTCAAAGTAAGTCACTAAATCTTAGCCATGTTTATTGTTTCTTTATATCATCACATATGATAATTATTTTACATCATATCTTGTGATATGTTGTATTCTACCATGGTCTTGTGAGGAAAAATGGTGAAACTTGGATTGCTGCCGTGACTGGTATCAAATTTTGTTGTTTGGTTTGTTGTTGCTTGCTTGAATAACAGCAACTAAGCAACGAACTCCATTAGTGAATCCAGCTTGTGATACAACTATTTCAGCAGGTGGAAATATGTGAGGCACAAGTAGGGATGTGTGAATGGACTTGTGTGTGTGTGCGCGTCTGGTGGGGGTGGGGGCGTTCATTTTGTCCACCTTTGACGAGCACTGGTTATGGGTGACCAAACAACAGAGTTCAGGCTTAAGTACAAGTTCTTACCATAGAGCAGTGCGTAGCATGAGTTATCACAGTTAATATTTTCTGCAGTTCCCATGCTCCTTCATAAACTACCACTAACCAAAGTCTGAGTGATTATCAGAACCAGAAGCACAAAGTGAGCACTACTTTCTGATGAAGTTATCTATTTACTTGAACTAATAGTATTGACTCTTGAGCATTATCAATTCTTTTGTGGAGCTTCCTCACGCTCCATAGCCGAAACAATTATGGAGGGGAAAGGCATGATGATGATGACTCCAATTTGGACACTTTGAACATCTTTGCTCTCAGACAATTCTATTGACTTATTGAGCACTTTGAACGTCTTTCCTCTAAAAAATATTACTGAACACTTTCTTTTTTTAAATCTGTTACTTTGTCAATTGCTCCTCATTATCTTGACTAGAAATCAACAGAGCCATTCTTCTATATTTTCAGGAACTGACTGATGAGAAAAGTTGTGCAACATTATATCATGACGTTAAAGCTCTCACAAAGAATGGAGAGCCCAAGGAACTGTTCTTCTCCAGCGACTTATGTGCAATTGTGGAACATACAAAAAACTACTTGTCTATTGAGGACAATGAAGTCGTGCATATCAAGGTACTCCCTTTTTTTGTTTGTGGTAATGTTTAATTAGAATATTAATATTACATAACTGTTCAATGTTATGTTGTTTGAGCTTTGCCCTTGTGTCCTTTCATAACATACATTTTGTTGAAGAGAATTTGTTTGTCTCCCTCTTCTTTTAGTTGATTCATTTTGTGATGCTCATATCCCCTCTATATAGTCGCTGCTAGGTGAAGTCTTCTAGCATTTTACTTCTTGGCATAGGAATATCATGAATAGAGTACAACAAAATAAGTTTGCAGTATTTACTTCAGTCTTCAGAGTCTGAAGGCACACGGAGCTACATTACAATGACTTTTAGGTGCTTGCATTTCGTTGAACGCGTTGCTTTACAATATCAATTTATCTCTCTAAAGGCATGCAAAACGTTTTTTGGGCCCTCATGTGTCTCTTAGATATTATACACTATATAGTTTTGTCATGGATCTTTTTATTATTCTTTCTATGGCAAATGTAACTGGATGTTTTAATGTTTATAAGTATTTTATATGTACGTTCGCTGTGAAACCTGGCAGCTATAAAAGATAGGCAAAGTGTTAACTTTTATTGCTTTTTGTTGGATGTATCAATTAATTTATATTCCTTTTGGCTCTCTAGTATACAATAGAATTGGTAGAACATAGGATTCCAATGTGTGCGTACATGTGTAATGAGGCTCACACATAGGAACTCAGAATTCCAGCTGAGCTTTTCGTAAGTATGGTTACCTGTTAGGCTCAAGAATCTATTTTTCTTTCTTCTTTGATTAAAGAAAGGTGTCTTATATTGGTCGATTACCATCCAGAAAGTTAAGTGTCACTCAATTTGTTATGAAGCGGTTACTTGTTCAGTTAGCCTGTGGATATTCCATGCACGGAGTTGAACCATCTCTCTCTCTCTCTCTCTCTCTCTCTCTCTCTCTCTCTCTAAATGCATTTCCGACACTTCATATTAGAAATCAGAATCCCAGCTGAGCTTTTCTTAAGTATGGTTACCTATTAGGCTCAAGAATCTATTTTTCTTTCTTCTTTGATTAAAGCAAGGTGTCTTACATTGGTCGATTACCATCCAGAAAGTCAGTTTAGTATCACTCAATTTGTTATGAGGCGGTTACTTGTTCAGTTAGCCTGTGGATATTCCATGCACAGAGTTGAACCATTTCTCTCTCTCTCTCTTAAAGGCAGTTCCGACACTTCATATTACTATATTCAGAAAGGTAACTTGTTCTTGTTTATTATTG
This sequence comes from Iris pallida, assembly GCA_029216955.1. Lineage (NCBI taxonomy): Eukaryota > Viridiplantae > Streptophyta > Magnoliopsida > Asparagales > Iridaceae > Iris > Iris pallida. The sequence continues at coordinate 20,870,193 of JANAVB010034617.1, forward strand.
CACCAGGATGGATGTGTATCAATACTCAAGTTTGACTATGGAAAGGAAACGCCAGCATCAGTCCAACGTGCATTATCTGTTCTGGAGATGGAGGTTGAGCAAATAAAGAAAGGAAAATACGACCATTTCATGCAGAAAGAAATTCATGAACAACCACATTCTTTAACTACAACAATGAGGGGAAGACTAAAGGATAGTAATGTGGTTTTGGGTGGACTGAAGGATCACCTGAGAACAATTAGACACAGCAGAAGGATTGTTTTCATTGGTTGTGGTACCAGCTACAATGCAGCTTTAGCTGCAAGACCCTTTTTTGAAGAGCTATCGGGTAAGTCCAACACTCATGTTTCTAGTCTTCATCCAGTGAAACTATTTGTTTACTTATTTTTATTTGAACCTGGGAAAAGGTATCCCTGTTACTATGGAAATCGCGAGCGATTTGCTGGACAGGCAGGGCCCTATATACAGAGAAGATACTGCAGTTTTTGTTAGCCAATCTGGAGAAACTGCAGATACTCTGATTGCACTTGAGTATGCCTTAGAAAATGGTGCCATGTGTGTTGGCATAACAAATACGGTCGGTAGTACATTAGCCAGAAAGACTCATTGTGGTGTTCACGTAAATGCTGGGTGCGAGATTGGTGTTGCTAGTACAAAGGTAAAATATATTTCACCTTGACATTCTGTCTTTTGTTATCTTCCGGTGGCTGTAATGGGCACTATTGTCATGATTTCCAGGCATACACAAGTCAAATTGTGGCAATGTCCATGATGGCATTGGCTATTGGAGATGACAGAATATCCACACAATCTAGGAGAGCGGCTATTATTAATGGCCTTTCTGAGCTACCAAGTATGCCATTGTTTGTATTGATACTGGATAAACTGTAGACTTCCAACATAGCTTCTAAGATTCTTACATTTGAAAAATAGGAGACGCTGACATAATGGTGGGCCAATTCTCTTGACTGTATTGCAGATAAAGTTAGAGAAGTACTGAAACTTGACAGTGAGATGAGAGATCTTGCTGAATCATTGATAGATTCAGAGTCTCTCCTTGTATTTGGTAGAGGTTATAACTATGCCACTGCTCTGGAGGGTGCTTTGAAGGTGAAAGAGGTAGCACTCATGCACAGTGAAGGAATGCTTGCCGGTGAAATGAAACATGGCCCATTGGCATTAGTGGATGAAACTCTTCCGATCATAGTCATTGCTACACGGGATGCATGCTTTAGGTCAGTGTTGCTTGCAATCATGAAGTTTATGCTTAGGCATGTCCAATTTTATGTCGAGGCTGATGTCTTTTTGTTCACATTCCTAACAGCAAACAACAATCAGTAATTCAACAACTTCATGCTCGTAAAGGTCGTCTGATAGTTATGTGCTCAGAAGGAGATGCATCATCTGTTTGTCCTAGTGGATCCTGCAGAGTCATTGAAGTACCTCAAAGTGAAGATTGCCTTCAACCTGTGCTCAATATAATCCCATTGCAGGTGTGCCTTGGCTTGAATTGTCATGTATTGTCTACTCTTTGTTATGTACATTTTGTTATCTATTTGTTTGCTTTGAAATTTGAGAACCATTTCTTAGATATGAATTTATTATCAGTCTACCTAAGAGTGATGGTTTCATTACTAACAACCAATTATTGACCATGATGGCAAAAGCTTGGACCTTGTTCACAAGGTTGGTTGAAGAAAATGGTTTAGAATGTTGTGCAACCATGAATTACCAAATGAAAATTCTGTAGACCCACTGTAAGATGAGCCATGCTTTATGGGTCAGAATGTTGGGCAACTAGGGAGCAACTTTTCCACAAAAAAAGAAAAGAAAAAAGCATAGCTGAAAGGAGAATGTATCAGTGAATGTGAGACAATATAATGAAATACAGGTTAAGTAATGAGTGCACTTGTGTGAGTAAGTCAAAGGTGGCTCCAAATTAGTTTGAGATGAGGGATAGATCACTAGAGATGGTTTGGTTTGAGCCATGTGGTCGGATAGACGCAGCAGTTAGAGGTGTTAGGATCCTAACTAGGAAGCTGCTAGATCTAGGGGTAGACCTAGCAGACATGAGTTGTTGCAGTAGAAAAGGACATGAGCCCATCGGGGTAAAGTCTTTGTCATTGTTGTTCTCGATTTATTGAATAGGTCTATTTTTTGTTTCCGCTGTGCTAGGTGATTGGCCAACCCGTAAAATTTCGGATAAGAGTCTTTGTTGTTGTTGTTGCTAAATCATTGGTCATCCATGCCTTCTTCCATTAGAAGGGGATTGGCTTGTAGCACAATAAATCCTCTCAGGAGAAGTGACAAAGTTGATATGACTGGGGTTAACTTGACATCAGCAGTCTCTCTGCACTGGTGAGTAAGTCTTAACTAAAGGAGATAGCTCTGAGAAAGTTAGAGCTTTGCTGTAAAGCCTAAGCCAATTGGCAGGCAAGGTAAAAGTTCTTTGCAGGATAGGATTTACCCTAAAACCTAACAGGACAGTTGGCAAGTAGGTGAGCTTTACCTTTTCTGTGTGCAACCAAGGAGCTCCCTCCAACTGGCTACAAAAAACTCTAAATGAAATGGTAAGGTGATATGGGCTTATATGGAGAATTGCATAGTGAGGACCACCTTGGGGGGTCCAGTGGTAGCACACTGGTAAGGGAGGGGAGGAGTGGGGGTGGGTTTGAATCCTAGCCCGGACAAAATTTAATTAAATGAGAGGGTGGTCTTGGTGCTAGTAGCCCAGGACACGGACAGTCATTAATGACTGACCTTGTCTCAGAAATAAAATAAAGCCCCATCATCATATCTTTCAATGGAGCATCCCCTTATAAATGGGACTGTTCCACATTTGTGAGCAAAATTATTGTTTCAGAAATTTCCTAATTTTTGTTGAAGACCAACGTTTCTATATATACTAAATTCATCCTCAAATCTTTGAATGGAAGCACTTACTTTCCTTCCTGACCTTGATTTTAAAAGATATGTGGACCGTGCCATGACGGATCTACTTTTCTCGTCTGACTCAACCACAGACAGGGAAGATCGATTTGAGCTTGTTCAGTTTTGTTTTTGGGGGGGGGGTGTTCTCTTGTTCCAGTGGTGTGGTCTCAAAATGCAATCTAGGAGTCATATTATACCCGTAGTTTGCACTATCGGCTGATATACCGATACAGTTTTGGCACGTCCTGATCTGATACTGACCGATACCGACCTTGGATATCTCTTTCTTCAGTCAATTCCGTCTAGGAAATTGAAAAAAAAAAAAAAGGAACAATCAACAAGGGTGTAAAAGCATAGTAAAGTTATAAACGCATATAAATGACAAAAAATTGTTTATTGTAGCTAAACCAACCAGCAAGGATGACTATTAAATTTCAAAAATAGTAAGAAACAACAAAAAATACATAAAATTACGCCTTAATGTACAAAATATTTCTTATAAAATTTTAAAGTTTTATTAAAATTACTTGTTTTATGATACCCAACAAAAATGATACTCTGATCCGAAAGTGGCGATACCGCCGATCCCGATACTCATAGGAAAGGAAGGGTCCGATACCGATAGTGCGAACCTTGATTGTACCATGTGATATTTGCAATAATTGTAGTTTAATTGATAGGAGTTATTATATCTTTGTCCTAAGTAGTTTTGTGTTTTCATCTTGCAGTTGCTAGCCTATCATCTGACAGTTTTGCGTGGTTATGATGTGGACCAACCAAGAAATCTTGCAAAGAGTGTTACCACACAATGAAAATTGTCTGGACGGTGCTGCTGCTCTTTGCTAACTTGTGTTTCTGTCTACGTCTCGAACTAAATTAAGGGCACTTTGATTGAAATTTCATTTAGTGGGCGAGAATTGTATTCTTTGTAGCTCTCTCTCTCTCTCTCTCTCTCTCTCTCTCTCTCTCTCTGTGTGTGTGTGTGTGTGTGTGTGTGTGTGTGTGTGTGTGTAGTCTGTTTGTTGGTGTTGTCGACATAGTTTTAGTGTTTGTAGGAAAAAATGTATTCGGAGAACTAGAGATAGCACTCCGTTGATGTACAAATACCTTGCTATTAACATTTTAACAATTTAGGGCCCGTTGGTTTGCAGGATTGGACAACGTAATATAATTGGCATTACGTTGTCAATCTAACTCGGGTGTTTGGTTGGACAAAAAAATTAGATGTAATGTAATCGCGATTACAAGTTTGATTACATTACATCAGTTTCTTAAACCAATTACATCATAAAACCTATGTAATCGCAATTACATTACAACTTAGCGGAAGGTTGGTATGCTATAATTTGGTCTTTCGTTCGTTTTTGGTCATTTTTTGTTGTTTTTGTTTGTTTTTTGTCGTTTTTTGGTCATTTTTTTTTTCGTTTTGGTCGTTTTTTTTTCGTTTTTTTTTTTGTCATTTTTGTTCGTGTTTGGCATTTTTTTTTTTTTTTTTTTTTTTCGTTTTTTTGGTCGTTTTTGTTCGTTT